>CAUYTI010139006.1:0-39557 GCA_963575145.1 Galago senegalensis | reverse complement strand
GAAGACAGGTGCATGGCCTACAGACATATGAAAAAAATGCTCATCATCCTTAATCATCAGAGAAATGCAAATCAAAACTACTTTGAGGTATCATCTAACTCCAGAAAGATTAGCCCATATCACAAAATCACAAAATCACAGATGCTGGTGTGGATGTGGAGAAAAGGGAACCCTTCTACACTGCTGGTGGGAATGCAAACTAATACATTCCTTTTGGAAAGACGTCTGGAGAACACTTAGAGAACTAAAAATAGACCTGCCATTTGATCCTACAATTCCTCCACTAGGTATATAACCAGAAGACCAAAAATTACACTACAGCAAAGATATTTGTACCAGAATGTTTATTGCAGCCCAATTCATAATTGCTAAGTCATGGAAGAAGCCCAAGTGCCCATTGACCCATGAATGGATCAATAAAATGTGGTATATATACACTATGGAATATTATGTAGCCTTAAAGAAAGAGACTTTACCTCCTTCATGTTTACATGGATGGAGCTGGAACATATTCTTCTTAGCAAAGTATCTCAAAAATGGAAGAAAAAGTATCCAATGTACTCAGCCCTACTATGAAACTAATTTATAGCTTTGGTATTAAAGCTATAACCCAATTATCGCCCAACAACAGGGGTAAAGGGGTGAGGGAGGCGTGGGGTGGGGGGAGGATGGGTAGAGGGAGGGTGTTTCATGGGACCACGCCTATGGTTCATCTTACAAGGGTATGTGTGAATCTTTGTGAATGTAGAATATAAATATCTTAACACAGTAACTAAGAGGATACAGTGAAAGCTATATTAACCAGTTTGATGAAAGTATTTCAAATTGTATATAAAACCAATACACTGTACCCTATGACTGCATTAATTAAAAAAAATTGCAAACAACCAGGACACTTTCTTGTCTTGAGTATTTCCATTGAGATTTCACATTTTCTTTTCTTTTCTTCCTTCCTTCTTTCCTTCCTTCCTTCCTTCCTTCCTTCCTTTCTTCCTTCCTTCCTTCTCTCTCTCTCTCTCTCTCTCCCTCCCTCCCTCCCTCCCCCCCTTTCTTTCTTTCCATGGACCATGACATTGTGATCTCTGTGAGGTACATGGGCTACTTCCTTTCTCTTTGAGAAAAGGCAGAGGCACAAGGCTGCTGTGCTCTGGGTGTAGTGAGTCCACAGAGGGAACCCAGACCTCCTGACCCCCCTGCAGGGGCTTTGCTGTGATGTTCCCAGGGCTGGATCCATTATGTTCATCCACAAGTTTTTGTTCTCAAAGAGAGAAATATGGGAGGAACAGACAGAAACAATTGTATAAATAGCTCAGCTAATTGTGTGAAGTTGGTGGTCATGAAAATGTGGGACATCAGGGCTGGTTACAGTAAGGTGCAGTGTGGGCAGAACATGCTTCCTCCAGGCATCTCAGGCGGCTGCTGGGTGCAACACCCTAGCCATTTCTGTTTATTGCAGATTTGACACCGCTGGGTGCAACACCCTCGATATTTCTGCTTATTGCAAATTAGATGAGGGACTTCAACCACCCCTGCCCTGCCCCACCCCCCAGCTTATTTTCTGTCTGGGAGGAAATCTGAACCAGGAGTTGAGAAGATGCACGGGGTGTCCCACCCCCCCCCCACCCAACTCCCACTCCCACCTTCAGAAAATGTTTACTTGGAACAGCAACTGATGTCTGCTGGGGACCTGCAGCCTGCGTGCATCTGAGTAGTGACCAGATGCTTGGGTGTGCTGACTCATTTGACAACAACTGATTTAGAGCGCTGTCAGTGTGGGAGTGAGAGTGTACTGTGGTTGGTTTTCAGCAGTGCATGGGAGCAGCAAGCGACGAAGGCACATCACAGTCCCTCTCTGTTCAGAGCAGGGCTGGCATCTCCTTCCTAAACCTGCCTTGGGGATGCCTAGTCTTCAGCATCTGGACATGGCAATATTTTAGAATTGTGTTCTGCAGCAAGGACCATCTAGAGACATCTTTTTAGTATTCATTTATTTACTTTGTAATCACCTCAGCTGTGAAACTATGAACTGATACCTCTTTTCTGGCATTTGACACAGATGCCCCAAATTAGCACCTCCTGCCTTGGCTGTCCTCCAGCACTCTCAGGCACCCGCACTTCCTGGGTCCTGCTGTATCCCCGGGGTTCTCACCGAACCAAGGGCTGGGCTGCTCTGAGCACACCTGTGTGAGGCAGAGGCTGCTCACACAACCGACTCTGGACCTCAGAAATGGGTCAGGGCTCTTCGCTTTCCCAGACTGTGTGAGCTGTGGGGTGGGCGATTCCATAACTCCCTGTGACAGATCTGAGGCCAAGGGCGCGGATGTGGGCAGACAAAATCCCATGCCACCTCCTGGTGCCACACCACACGGACAACATGCTTTCACTCACAGAACCACGTGGACACCATGTTTTCTCTCACTGCACCATGTGGACACCTTGTTTTCTCTCACTGCAGCATGTGGACACTGTGTTCTCTCTCACTGCACCACGTGGATACTGTGTTTTCTCTTACTGCACCACGTGGACACCGTGTTTTCTCTCACTGCACCATGTGGACACTGTGTTTCTCTCACTGCAGCATGTGGACACCGTGTTCTCTCTCACTGCACCACGTGGATACTGTGTTTTCTCTTACTGCACCATGTGGACACTGTGTTCTCTCTCACTGCACCATGTGGACACTGTGTTCTCTCTCACTGCACCACGTGGATACTGTGTTTTCTCTTACTGCACCGTGTGGACACTGTGTTCCTCTCACTGCACCATGTGGACACTGTGTTTCTCTCACTGTAGCACGTGACGTGAACACTGTGCTCTCTCTCACTGCACTGCGTGGACACTGTGTTCTCTCTCACTGCACCATGTGGACACTGTGTTTCACTCACTGCATCACTTGGACAATGTGTTTCTCTCACTGCACCACGTGGACACTGTGTTTCTCTCACTGCACCATGCAGACAGTGTGTTCTCTATCACTGCACCACGTGGACACTGTGTTTCTCTCACTGCACCACGTGGACACTGTGTTTCTCTCACTGCACCATGTGGACAGTGTGTTCTCTCTCACTGCACCACGTGGACCCTGTGTTTCTCTCACTGCACCATGTGGACACTGTGTTTCTCTCACTGCACCACGTGGACACTGTGTATCTCTCACTGCACCACGTGGACACTGTATTTCTCTCACTGCACCGTGTGGACACTGTTAACTCTCACTGCACCATGTGGACACTGTGTTATCTCTCACTGCACCACGTGGACACTGTGTTTCTCGCACTGTACCATGTGGACACTGTGCTCTCTCTCACTGCACCGGGTGGACACTGTGTTTCTCTCACTGCACCACGTGGACACTGTGTTATCTCTCACTGCACCATGTGGACAGTGTGTTTCTCTCACTGCACCGTGTGGACACTGTGGTTTCATTGGTTGCAAACTGTAGCACCCTTGCACCAGTGCACCTTCCTGCTCCATTTTCTCATCCGCAGCTTCTCGCTTTGCCTCTCTGTGTTACATGTTGGTAGTTTTTACAATATTTCAGACTTTTCCCTTATTATTAAATGTGTCTTGTTGATCTTTGCTCAGTGATATCTTTGATGTCACTAGTGTAATTTTCTCCATGTGGCACACTGGACCCTTGGAAATGGGTGCTCCGCTTCATGTACCAACCAGCTGCTCTTGTCTCTGTCTCTCCCCTCCAGCTCCCCTATTTCCTGAGACACAGCAATATGGACATTAGGCCAGGTAATAACCTTTCAATGGTCCATATATGTTCAAGTGGAAGAAAGAATCACACATCTCTCGCTCTAAAGCAAAAGCAAGAATGGTTAATCTTAGTGAGAAAGGCACATGGGAAGCTCAGGGAGGATGGGAGCCAGGCCTCTGCCTCCTGTTGCCAGCTGTGAATGCATGGGAAGGGTGTTTGAAGGGCGTCCATGCTCTGTGGAGCACACTGATGGTGAGAGAGAGAGACAGTCTTACTGCTGACGTGGAGAAAGTCATAGCAGTCTGGATGGAAGATCAAACCACCCATAGGATTCCATGAAGCCAAAGCCTGATCCAGAGCAGGGTCCTGACTCTTCAGTTCTCTGAAGGCCAAGAGAGGGGAGGAAAGTACAGAAGGAAGTGTGAAGCTGAAGAAGGAGAAATAAACCTTACACTACTGAGAAAGCGGCAGGAAGCTGTGGAAGAACTCCTCCGAAGAGAAGAACAAACTTTACACTGAGCTGAAATAACCTGGAAAAGCAAAAGAAAAAAAGACTCTGTAACTAATTACAATACCCTGGTCTCTAAAATCCTGAGTCTTAATTATGTAGCTGATATTGAACTGAAGGAAAAAAAGGTATAAAAAGGCTAGAAAAAACCTGTTCCCTGGAACTCAGAGTTTCATGCCTCGAGGCAGCTGAGTCCTCACTGGGAATTAAAGGTTCCTTCCTCTATATCATTGGTGTGTCTGTTTTAATTCAGCACTTTCTGCAACAAAGCTGCAAAGGTGGGTTTGTGGTGTTTGAGGATGGAGTATCTCCATAACAGAAGGTGCAAGGTGAAGCAGGGGGCACTGACGTAGAAGCTGCAGCAAGTTGTCCTGAAGATTAGCTAAGATCACCAAGGTAGGCAGCTGCAATAATAAACAGAGTTTCGGGGCTTGGTGCCCATAGTTCAGTGGTTAGGGCACTGGCCACATACACCGAGGCTGGCAGGTTCTAACATAGCCCCAGCCTGTTAAACAACAATGACAAGTGCAACAAAAAAATAGCCAGGCATTGTGGCATGTGCCTATAGTCCCAGCTACTTGGAGGCTGAGGTAAGAGAATCACTTAAAATAAAAGTTTGAGGTTGCTGTGAGCTGTGATACTATGGCACTCTAATGAGGGCGACAAAGTGAGACCCTGTCTCAAAACAAACAAACAAACAAAAAACAGAACAAAATAGAGTTTCTGGGCCTCAAGGCCACACTTAAGGACCTAGAAAGCCCCATGTGGGCTTGAGGTCCCAGGTTCCCCACCTCTGAGTCATAGATGAAGTAGCCTCATGCTTCATAGTTACAGAGGAGCCAATGCCTGGCTTCAGAACTGCAAAGGACTGGCTGACTCTCTTATTAGGGGATAATGTAGCTGGTCTTTTAAAGTTGAAGCCAATGCTCATTTACCATTCCCAAAATTCTAAGGCCCTTAAGAATTCTTCTAACTCTACTCTGCCTACACTAACTGCACATCTAGTCACAGCATGGCTTACGGAATTGTTTTTTTTTTTTATTGAATGGTAACTATGTACATTAATGAAATTCTGGGGTACAGTGTGGGGTTTTCACATGCAATCTGAAATACTTCCATCAAACTGGGCTTACAGAATATTTTAAGCTCATTATTGAGATCTACTGCTCAGAAAAAACATGTTTTAAAATAATTACTATTCGCTGACAGTGTCTCTTGTCACCCGAGCGTGCTGATGAAGATGGGCAGCAAGGGATGCTGCCTTTGTGCCTGCTTAACATAGGGTCCATTCTGCAGCCCACAGACTAGGGAGTGATTTCTTTCAAGTCTTATTGTTTAAGAAATGCACTGTGTAAGTCAGTGGCTGCAGTATGTAGTGAGTCCTCTGATGGATTTTTTTTCTAGTTTCTTTCCTTCTTTTCTAAAACTTCAGATTAATATATGTGTACAAACAATTAGGTTACATTGTTTGCATTTGTTAGGTAAAGTCCAAGTTGTAGTTGAGCCCTTCACCCAGGAGGTGTGCCTTACACTCCTTCATTGCACCCCTTAGGTGAGAGCTCACCCTTCCCCCTCCCCTCCCTCCACTTGAATTTAATTATTTTTTTTTTCTTGTGTGAGTGTGTAGTTGTTCATTTACTGGTTTCATCATAGCATTGAGTACATTGGCTGTTTGCTCTTCCATTCTTGTGATACTTAGGAGGATGTTTTCCAAATCCATCCAGGTAAACACAAAGATGTAAAGTCTCCATCTTTCTGTATGGCCGTCCTTTGATGGATTTTGGCAAAGTAAATTTGAAAGTTTCTGGAAAGCTTCTTCAATTCACCATTCTAGATGCCATTGAGAACACTTGTGATTCATGATAGGAGGTCAAAATATCAACCTTAATAGGAGTTTGGAAGTTGATTGCAACACTCACAAATGACTTTGAAAGGCTTCAAGACTTTTGTGGAAAAAGTGACTATAGATATTGTGGGAATAGCAAAAGAAATGGAGTTGGAAGTGGAGTCTGACAATGAGACTGAGGCGCTGCACTCTCAGGAGAAGCCCTGAATGGTAAGGAGCTGCTTCTGATGGGTGAACCACAGCAGTGGCTTCCTGAGATGGAGCCTGCTCCTGCCAAGGATGCTGCAGACACTGTCAGAATGATAGCAGAGGACTTAAAATGTGACATAAACTTAATTTTATTAACTTTGTTAGCAGCTGTAGGGCTTGACAGGATTGACTCTAATTTGGAAAGATGTTCTATTATGGGTAAAATGGTATCATGCAAGCATTGAATGCCACAGAGAAATCTTTTGTGAAAGGAAGACTTAATCTGTACAGCAACCTTTGCTATCTTATTTTAAAAAATTGCCACATCCACCCCAACCTTCAGCAACCACTCCCCCGATCAGCCAGCAGTATCAGTTTTGAGACAAGACCCTCCACTGGCAAAAAGATTACCACTGGCTGAAGGCCTAGATGATTGCTACCATTTGTTAGCAACAGTGCATTCTTAATTAGGACATGTATTTTTAGACATAATGACCTTGACACTTAACAGACCACAGTACAGTGTAATATAACGGCCATGTGCACTGGGAAACCAAAGCATTCGTGCAAGTGGCTTCCCTGTGATATCTGGTTTTTGGCAGTGGTCTGGAACTGAGCCTGCAGCATCTCTGAGCTGGGCCTGTTGTAGAATTTAAATCACCACTGCTCTAAATGTGGCTTTCCTCAGAGCCCTCAGAATCACTTAGCTCCAAGTGGGCCTCCCTGCGGCAGAGACTGACTCTTCCCCATGGCCCAGCTTATAGGGAAGCCCTAAGCCTCAGAAACCCTGAGTGCTCCCCCAAGCCCAGGGACAGGGAGCAGATGTCTCCGTACTTGGCCTTCAGGCCACAGCCCCTGTGGTATCCCCTGTACTGGACTTGTCTGTCCATGGGATCCACTGGGAGCATCCACTTCCTTAAGGAAAACCCTCCTGCTACCTTCAGGCTGTGGGTTCAATCTCCAATTCCCCAAACCATCAGAACACTTGAATCAGGCATTGGTGCTTCCTAGCATCAGAGCTCTTCTTGTCAAACAAAGCCTTCAGGGGGAGGCCACACGGCACTACACCCAGGTTCTCCTTCTCTTGGTCTCCCCTCGGGAGGTACAAGCTACTGACTTCCTCCCGGAGGTCCCCTCCTCCCAATTCCACCATTCCTGCAAGCTCCAATGTGGACACGTCCTCTCTGCAAGGAGGCTCACAGAGGTTGTGGGGTAAATAGAGCAGACAACATGCTTTCTGGGGAACGAGGTGGTTCTCTGAAACGTAATTTGCAGGAATAAAGGTTTGTCAAAGACATTGTGCCACTGACTTCATCGGCCGGCACCCGGTGTCTCATTCTCTACTGGCGTGCACACAGACAGTCCGGGGTGAGCGCCTGTCAGACGGAGGGAGCCTGTGTAACACGTCTCCCTCACACGGACAGTCCCGGGGGAGCCCTGTGGGATGGAGGGAGCCCGTGTAACACGTCTCCCTGAGTTCCTGTCTTGCCGACAGCACAGCAGGTGTGTGTTTCCTGTCCTCCTAATAGCAGAGCCGCTCCCCAGTGAGGATCTTCTTTTTCATTTCCCAGAACAAAGAGACTATTTGCCACAAAGGTAAATCTCAATCTCCAGTCTAGAAGACAGAAGCAATTTGCCAATTTTAAAATTGTTCTTTCTTTCGCTTATTTCAGACATTAGCATTTTCTAATATTTTTGTTATTTTAATGTAGTGGAGGGCAGAGCACAGTGCACGTGGAGTTGAGGCCTGAGTGTGAATGCAGGTTTCCAGCCTGTTCTGCGACTGCAGTGCTCTGGAATCCCCCTGACATCCAGGTTCTTCATGTTAGTACTCTGATCTTTATGTTATGAAAATAAGTATATACTATTATTCCCGAATAATAGTAAAGTATTATAGTGATGCAAATTAGAGGCTTTTTATTATTGTTGTTATTATTACGCAAGTTCCCCCATTTTTAGGGCTTCCAACTTCATTATACTTCAAGGCAAATTGCTCAAGGAAGAGCGAGATGAAAGAGCAGCAGCGTCCACCCGTCCATATGCTCCTCCCCCGCTCTCCCCAGGACATCAGCACAGGTGACCACGTCCCTCTGCAGCAGTGTCCACCTGTCCATTCGCTCCTCCAGAGCTCTCTGCCTGGTGCCCTGCTCTCCCCAGAGGTGTCAGCACAGGTGCCCACATCCCTCTCTCAGCTGAGCAGCTCCTTATTATGGAGACCTCCGACAGGCCAGATGGTATTTTAGGTGTGCGGAGGAGATCTGTAGGTGGTAGGGACTGCTATACATCTCAGAGATTATATTCTAGTTCAGAAGAGAGACTTTCACCACATAATCACACAATTGGCTAACTCTAATGGAGGTAAAACAGCTGAGAGGTGTCACCTCGGTCGCCAGCCTGACCAGGCATGGCCGCCGTCCCTCTCCCTCTGCAGAAGCCCTTGGGAGGCACCCAGTGACCTGTGCTCCTGCCATCAGTTCCTGTGGCGGGGGCTCTGCAGACCTCCCAATGCTCGCTCTCATGGAAGCTCTGGTGTCTAAATCCATTTAAAATGGCTTCTGGGTTCTTTGGAATTTGTACAACTGTTTCCTATTCTTCTCAAAGCAAATTTGTTCCTGGACCTTCTGCAGCATTGTTTTAAGGTGCTTGGTTAAAGCTCTCTTCACTTGCACTGGGGCTGTCTACCAGCATCACATGCCAGTGTCTTGGGATAGACTAAAAGTTCCTAATCTCTGCTTTGGCTCCCAGAGGTCAGTAATATCAAGCCGAGGACTCCCCCTCAGACTCTGATATGACCCAGGTGGCATGTCTTGTTGACTGGCATATAGGAATGCAGTTAGGAATAGTGAGGTTTTCTGGTCCTCAGCATGTGGGACCAACCAGCCTTGTGCCCTGGAGTGAGACCTCATTTCTGTGGTCCTCAGGTAGGACACCTATAAAGCAGATAGACAGTGCTCATCATTGAGTTGGTGTTTACTAATTTGTATGAATGAAGTGAGTTAGACACCCACGTGTACCCATAGATTTGTTAATATAAATTATTTAGTGTTGTTGTGTGTTCTTTGGAGCTTCTGATCAGAGATGCAGGGGAAAGAACTGCAAATGGAATGAATGTTCAAGGGAGACTGGGACTCGCTCTGGTCGTTGGCCCAGCTAAACTTTACTGATTACCTTATATACTTTCCAACATTCAGTAATAATTTAACACATATACAAAGAAGTCAAGTAACATTAGGAAGCTACCATTTAAGATTACAATTTAGTAATGAAGATTGAGTACAATTTAGTAGTGAAGGTTGAGGAACACATATACAATTGATTTTGTTTAGAGTAAAACACTTTGGAGCCTGGCTGTCGTCCTTGCTAGCCCAAGGTAAAGTTAATATTATAATGCTAATGAGGGAGGAAGACAGAGAATAGAACCCAATGCTCCAAGACCGGTCTGTCCACCCCCAGCTCACCTCGGCTGTCTCTTCTCCACACCCCCTAGGGAGAGACACTCTGCATATTCTTGCACATCAATAGGCAAGTACAGAAGCTCAGATCCTCAAGGAAATGCTTCTCAGAAACAATCTCCTGAAGGAGCACATTGAGGCGAACTGTCATGTCTTGAGCAAAGGGAGCTTATCTCCTACACCTTTCTTACTACACTGTGCTTATTCCCGCTCCTGTTGGGATGGAGAGGACCATATGACCTAGCAGTTGGTGGGAAGGAAGTGGGTGTCCTCAGCTCAACCTCTTTCACTTCTGCCCATTTGCAGAAGGGCACCTCCCTTAGATTGATGCCTTTTTCTCTGTCAAGGAAGGCCTGTAGCTGTCTAGCTGAGACATAAAAGAGGTGGCAATTCTAATTTAGGGAGACTGTTCTGTCTAAAACCATCTCTAGCCCATCTTTTTCTATGATAGTTTGAATAATTTGTTATTGGGTCTCTGACCCAGGCAGTGAAACTAATGCAGGACCCTCAGAGATGCTTTCGATTCTATTCACTGTCAATCCTGGTCCTTAGCCTTGTGCTGATTCTGTATAAGCTCTAAATTGTCCTTCAGATAAATTCCCATTTTTCTTATTATAGATAGAGTTGGTTACAGTTGCTTTAGACCAAGCACCATAACCAATATAATCATTAAGTCCTTGTTCTGGACAAACCTCATTGGTTTGCCAGAAAGGTCATTGTGCTTTGCTTGAAAGTGGCTAAAATGGATGCATGTTATTCTTTGACATTTCGTTACAGACAATGCACAGGGGAATAAATAAATCACCAGTCCAGGAAAACCCAATTTTCCGATAATTATCATTGTATTTTGTATTCCCACTCCGCTGTTTCCACTATTTATGCTAAATCCTCACATTCACAGATTCGCTTGGATGAACATTACAGATTCCCTTTCTGTGGTCCTTCTGGAGTCAGGTTTAACTATGCTTATGACATTCTTCTGGTTGTACTTTTTACTTTATAGTTTTCAGACTTATTTTATTCATCCATCCATGTGAATTATTAGAGTCATTGTTTCATTTTGGGGAATTGGTGGCATAATGACAGATGATAGTACCTGTCATCTGATAAAATTTAAAAACTGTAAACAATTAGACATGTGTGCCATTGACAAATATCGGCCAAAATAAACTGACCCATGTTGTCTTCAAAACACGTAGGTGACCTTTGCAGACTTAATGATCAGTAAAAAACTCACAGGGTTTCTGTAAAACTCATAAATAATTCTATTCTTCTGGTTACATATCGCTGTGTAACAAACTATCCCCAAACTGAGTGGCTTAAAACACTACCACCAGGTCACATATATCTCATAGTTCTGGGGGCTGAAATTTGAGCAGGGTTTGGCTGGTTGATTTTTCTGCTTCAGAGTACACTGCCTGTCTTTAGTGGCATTCAGTGACAAAGGCTGGGCTGGAGCTTCCCAGGTGCTTCACCTGCATGCCTGTTGCTTTAGTGGGAGTGACTGGAAGGCCAGTATCAGATAGTGCCCCCTTTCTCTCCAGGGAGTCTTAGGGTTCCTCCTACTGCTGTGAAAACAGAGTGGGTGGATTTGTAATGCAGTAATTTAGGGATCTAAGAGCAACTGTTCCAAGAGCAGGGGGAAGCTTTAAGTTTTTATACCAAAGCCTTGGAGGTCCTAGAAAGTCATTTTTACATTCTTTTGATCAAGTAAATTACTAAGACCAGGCTGGCTTCAAGCATAGGGGAATTAAAATAACTCTTAATGAGAGCGATGTCAAACATGTTATGGCTATTTTCAATCCATTGTGAAATTTATTAAATGAATGGTAAGCAACATCATTCCATTTGTTTTTGTCTCTGAAATAAATTGCATGCGAACCACTTGGGACCTTTGGTACACCATGGGCCTCATTTTGAGAAAAGATTTGTCTAGAAAATGAAGTTGGCCCTAAAAAAAATCCTCAAAACTCCTTAGTACCAGTGTTAATTAAAAACGTATAATCTCCAACCCTGTTAGGGAGGCAGGATAGCATAATGGATAGTGTGTTCTCAAGAATTCAAAGCCAAATGCTAAAACTTATTAGCTATATCACATGGGCCAATGTCTTAATTTGTCTACTTTTTATTTCTCATTTTTTCCTCTCTAACTTGAGATAGTATCTTCCATTTCACCAGATTGTTGTGAGAATTAAATAAGAAAACAGCAAGTAAAGATTTAGCACAGTAGATGGTATATGGCAGGTGTCCTCAAACTACGGCCTGTGGAGGACATTTATCTGGTCTGCCGGGTGTTTTTGCCACCGCTGCCTGTCCTGCTTAGCAGCCGACTCGTCCCAGGGCCCACAGTCTGGCCCTCCAATGGTCTGAGGGACAGTGAACTGTTCCCCTGTTTAAAAAGTTTGAGGATCCCTGGCATATGGTATCACTCAATACAAGTTAACTGCAATTTTAATTAATAAATTTATTTGGGCTCCTGACTCTCACTGGTTGGGTGCATCACCTTAAGGACAACAGATATTTAGGAGATGAGCTATTAAAAATATGTGAATCTGTGCCTTTCAATGATGTTTTTATACTGCTGGTGAGATTTTTTTCTCTTGATTTCATTAGCAGAAAATTGAAGGCCAGGAGAGAATTTGTCTGTAGAGAATCTCAGGTCAATAGAATTAAATGGAGAGTGGAAACAAGGGGTCAGTATATTAAGAAACAAAACCCAAACCAAACCTCATCAAAACAAAGCTTACACTTGTTTCAGGGAAATCCTATGAATGGCCTTCTTTTTCTGTCCCAATGTAAATTCTGTCGTAGACTTTTTTGTATACTTGATGTTGTGATCATAGCATGGTAGTAAAACAAAGCAACAACAAAAAACAACCTTTATTAGAATCTCATAGTTTTCCTTCTAGAATTTCTCATACCATTAGGGTTTAGAATTGGCTGCATATGTGAAATAAACCTATAAATACACTGGCTTAAGCAAGACAGAAGATTCTTTCCATCTCCCATAGAATCTGGAAATAGAGAGTTAGGAACTTACAGTTTATAGACCCAGATTTCTTCTATGGTTCCTATGGGTTTCTTCCTATGGTTCTGTCATGTGTCATTTCCATCCCTATGGACAGCATCTAGGGTGATTTCTGGAACTCTAGATGTTACATTTGCTTATCTGCTATCAGAAAAGAGGAAGGAAGTGGTAAGGGTACGCCTTCTGACTTCAAGGATATTTTCTGGAGGATTCAAATGGCACTCCTGTTTATGAGGTTCTTTCTGACACCAAATGTGTGGCGTCTTTTCACATTAATTCTCCAATTCTCTGACACCAAGTAGGTGGCCAGCAATTCAATTTAATTCTACTGCTATTTACCTGGAATTAGCATCAGATTCCCAAAGTTAAAGGGCTCAGTCCTACAGGGCTTCCTCTACTTTTGAGGGCCACAAATGGGGTGCCCAGGCTACCTACAGTTTTGCCCTGCTGACTTCAAATTTGGGGGTTCCCACAACCCCCTGAAGTTTTGATAATATGCAATTCACAGAGTTCAGGAAGACACTTTATTTCTGTTTATTGCTTTATTATAAAAAGTATAGCCAGATGAAGAGGTGCTAAATAGGGCAAGGTCTTTCCTCATGGGTTTGGGGTGTGCAGCCTCTTAGTGTGTAGATGTGTTCATCAACCAGGAAGCTGCTCAAAGCTCACTGTTAAAGAGTTTTTATAAGGCTCCACCCTTAGAGTCTTCTCCTCCTCAGAGGTCTGTGGGATTGAAAGTTCCAACCCTCTAATTACTTTTCAGTCTTCCTTGTGACCATCCCCATCCCGAGATTATCTAGGGGCCTCCCTGTAAAAGTCACCTCACTAGCATAAACTCATATGTGGATGAAATGGTCTCCTTATGAGTAACAAAGATATTCCTAGAACTCAGAAAATTCCAAGAGTTTTAAGGGCTCTGTGCCAGGAACTGGGGATAAAGACCAAGTATTTATTTTTTATTATACCATAAGCCCATTGACCAAAAGTTAGATGGTCTTATCTAGCTAAAAGGAAGTCTTCAAAGATGATTCAAAATGTGATCAATTGGGATTTTATTATCAAGGAAAAAGAGAAGAATGGATGATAGGGACATCTTCCTTGCTCCCTCATGAATGAATTTCATTAATGAAAGTTTTTGGTAGTTAGCCTTAATGATTTTTAGTAAGAATCTGGATTCCAGTGAAATGATTTTCCAAATGTTGGCATGGGCCTCACTGTTGTTGCCATCCCTGACCATTGGTAAAGACTCATCATTGCTGATCAGTCTGGACTCCAATCTGGGGTATTAGTCAGTGATACTGCTTGTCCTTAAGTCAATTGTGACCTCATTCAGCTTCTTAGACTGTAAGTCTTGAAAATAGCGACCATGTAGAGTTCTAGAGATTATGCCTACTTCCTTGACATTTTTATAGAATGTGCATTTGTCTAAACACTTGTGTAAATATACATCACTCATAATACAATATCTCATCTTATTCTACTTTTATAAGCCAAAATGAATTAGTTTTCTTTGGAGAACTATTCTTCAACTTCTAGCACCTTGAAAAATTTTGATTTTTTTCTTTGTGATTTGTTCATTTATTTCTGAAATGCCTTTTAATATCTTAACCAAATGCTTAATTTGTTATAGAAATTCACAAATTTCCATAGCATGCCCACTTATTTGTCTCATCTGAAGGACTTTATCAAAAGCCCCCTGAGAGTCTAACTTCATTTAAAACAACACATTCTCATTAATTTCTCTGCTGTCTCCTTATTTCTTGCTTTTCCTGGAATGCTGTGACAGGTGATCCACCTTAAGATTCTGTGAAAAGGTGCACATTTCAGGCTTATTTTTAAATATCTCATTGCTGGACTTTGTCTTTGGGCCTATTTGTCCTTCAAATGATTTATTACCTTATTTGCTCTCAATTTTACCAGTAAGAGTGCACGTCCTTTCATATGAGATTGGTGTGCCCTGGACTCCTTCAATTATTATTGAACTTTGTTGGCGTTTTCTTATGATTGATCAACATCAGTGTTTTGTATCTTAAAAACATATAGAAACATAGGTTTATTGTTTGTGTTGTATTTCAGAAAGATTTACCTATTCTACAAATGTTGGGATGTATTTTGGTAATTCGAATGTTTGGAAGTTTGTCACTACTGTGTCAAATAGTAGTAGTAAGGCTCAATAAATCTATTATACAGACAGCTGGGGTATAGTGGGGTCAGCACAAATTTTGTATTGGAACATCTAGGGTACTGGAAGAATTTAATTGAGCAATGTGTGTGGAGATGTTTTAGGGAGCCTCAGTATGTTGTAAAATGAAATTCAACAAATGCTTTCTGGGAGCCCACGCTGATTTGGTTTTTCCTAGTGCTGTCAGGGAGTGCTCACCTTCTGGTGGGGCTTAGTGTGAAAGTGTCTGTGCCTACTGGATAGTTATAGTCAAATTCTGTCGACTACTAGGGCAGAAGATACACACACAGATATTCAATAATATATCGTAGCTCTTAGGAGCTAGTATCTCAGGAATATTCATCCTAATTTGTCCTTCCTAATTCTTCATTTATTTCAATTTTACTTTTCAGGATTCAATTGTATCCTTTAAATGATGCTTTGTTTCCTTAGATCAGAAAGAACTCTTGGATCTTATATCTCTTGGCAGAGTTAGTGGGTTCTTCTTTTATAATAATTTACCAAGTCAGCAAGGTTAATTTATAGGCCTTTATTACTCCCTTTAGACAGTTTAACCAAATTAATTCTTTAGACTGTAGAATGATGTATTAAAAAGTGGTGTTCTTTAAAAATTGTTAAGAATAAGTCACACATAGTCATTTTCTTTGTAACACTAAAATATGAGGCAGTCAACCCTTATTTGTTGAACACCACAAAGTTTTTGCCCACTTACTTCTTATGTATTACCAGTAATAAAATTCTGTGTTTATTATGATTGTCTTTCCTTGAATTCAGATACTGTGATAATTAACCTCCAGTGTTGACAAGACTGAATTAAGGAATACCTAGAATCTTGTAAAGCATTATTTGGGGTGTGTCTATAGACATTTGGCATGTGAGGAGGTTAGCATGTGAGTCAGAGTGGACATGGTGGGGAAGATCTGTCCTAAATGTGGGCAGTCACCGTCCGATCTGCTGGAGGTATATAGAGAGAAGAGAAACAGAGAAGAGGTGACTGTGTTGATTTATCTACTGGAGCTGGGATACACTTTCCTCTTTTGTTCTTGGACAAATTGCAGGCTCCTTGGCCTTTGGACTCCAGGACTTAGAGCAACAGTTCCTTAGGTTCTCAGGTCTTTTGGCCTCCAAATGAGAATTACATCATAAGTTTCCCCAGTTCTGAGGCCTTCCAGTGTGGACTGAGCCAGGTACTAGCATCGCAGGTCTCTAGCTGACAGATGCCTCCATAATTGTATCAGTTAGTTTTCCTAATTAAATGCCCTCTCATCTCCACCCCCACTCCACCCCAGTGGTTCTCTCTTTTTGGATAACCCTAACTGGTACAGATCTCCTAATTGGCTACATTTTGTTTATTCTTATATGTTTCTTGAATCATAGTGTAGCAGGGGTACAATATTATTGAGTGGCTACTATGTGCTTGATACTGTTCTAGGCATTTGGGATAAAGCAGTGGCCAAAACAGGAAAAAAAAAAGTCTTCATGGAGCTTACACTCTTTCGTGTTTTGGGGTAGAAGAGACAGTCAATAATTTCTAGAACTGTATTTGTATTAGGCTCTGTATAGCCTGCAAATAGACAACTCTCACTACAGGACAAAGGAGCCATGTACCAGGTAGACACCTGACATAGAAAGCCTTAGACATTAGATATGATTAGATGGGAAGGAACGTTCCCAAGCGTGTGTGTGTGTGTAAGAGAGAGAGATGGATGAACAGACAAGGACAGTAGAACTGTCAATTTGAAAGAAAAAAGGGAAAGAGTTCATTCCATAATGTATCAGAAAGTTGGCTCCATATATTTATGAATACAACTGAAGGAAATTCTCAGAAAAAAATGCCAGCCTGGGAGGACTTTGCATAAGGTTAGCATTCTGTGAGAGAAAATAGGGACATTAGGATCATGCAGTTAATGAACCTCAAAGGCTAATGAGAATGTCTTTTCCTAAAAGAGTCCTTCCTGACCTTAAATTGGGCTGACAACTGTAACTCCTTCATGTCTCTGTAGTTGTATCATTTTTTTCTAAAAAAGTTATCCATTGGTATCTCAAAGATGGAATTGGATGCCCTTTATTTTTGTTCCCATTGTATTAATACTTGTGTCCTATCAGGGCAGGTGCTATTCTGTGTGGTAATTGAATGTAGTTTTCACTGAGACTTTAAGCTCTGAAGGCAGAGACCGCATCTCAGGTACTCTGTTCCCTTGAGCATGTTAGACTGCCTGACATGTAGTAAGAGTTTAATATAGACTTAATAAATTATATTAGTCTATACTCATAAGCTACTCTATTTCCTTGTCATTTTTATATGATGACAGAAGATGACAAGACATCATGTTTCAGGAGGTTTTCTTAGTATATTATACCTAATTATGAAAGAAATAACTATGTTTTAGTACAACAAAATTCCATTTTTTAATATAAATAATTACTGATGGGCACATGTACACATGTAAAACAAGATCGAAAGTTTGTACACCTAAATGTTTGCAGGCTATACATATGTCATGAGTTTCTTTTATGGCACTACAATATAGGTAATTTTAAAAGAAGTTACAGCATTTTATTGACATGTAAATTGTTTCCAATTTGTGATAATTGCATTTATAGTGGGGCTACTATGGATTCCTACATTCTGAATTACATTTGTTCTTATGTCTTTTGCTGAAGTCTTTTAAGTGGGATTGCTGGGTAAGGGTGTTTTTGAAATGAGAAAGCTTAGGGTCAGAAAGATTTCTTTTCAGGAGTCAAAAAGAATATAAGTATAGTTAGAACTCACAGCCAAGGTCTCTCAAGTATTTTGTCTAGACTCCTGAGTCATTTTCTCTTAATACACCTCTCACCGGAAAAGTTCTATTCACAGTGGTAAATTTATAGAGTTGACTGAGGCCGTAGCTTTGACAGAGCCTGGGATTTTATTTGCTGTAATCACCTGCTAGTAGAGAAAAGTAAATCTGTTGGCAGAGTAGTTTCCTCTAACATTTTGTATTTATGTTGGAGCAGATAATAGAAATCCAGAAGGTTGGTCATGAGCCTCTTTTAGACTGGGTGGCTGTGGAGCTATAGTTTGGCTGCCTCCTGATCATTTTAATGGCAACTTCCATGCAGAAACATAGACCTGCTCACTGGTATTTGCTGCTGGGGAAGCAAAACTGTGTGCAAGAGTAGCATTCATATGGAGAAAGGCTGTGGATACTTTAAAGAGAATGACATATATATACAGAACTAAACACATTTCTTGTTCAGGATTTTGATAGTGTTGAATAGAATAGCTTGCATTTTATTCAACAACTTAATGTGTTTTTTAAATTAAATCTTTGTAATTTTAGTCTTTAATTAAAATGATCTGGGAAAAGTATTAATCTTTCTTGTAATTGAGAGTTTAGCAGTGAACACATGTTTATTTTTTTCCCTAAGAAATAAAAAAAGACGTGGTTTATAGGCTGGCACTATTCAATATGGCAGCCAATAGCCACATGTGACTATTTACATTTACACTAATCAAAATTTAAAATTCAGTGTCTGAGTTACATATCAAGGGCTCAGTAGCCTCATGCGACCAGTGGCTACTAGCACAGACAGCACGCATTTTCATCACTGCAGTAAGCTTTATTGGACAGCACTATTCTAGACTATGCTCAAACATGAAACATTTTGTAAATAGCAAACCAAAGGAATCCTAATGAAGCAATGTCAGCATGGTTACTCAGTGCTCACTGACAATGAGTTAGGTTTTTTGTTTTGTGTTTAAGCTGATGCTGCTGAGGCCATAAGTGTTTACACACATGCTTAGTTATTGTTAGATATTATTTTAATTTAATTTCCCTAATTTACATCCTCTCTATCTGTGCTTGCTACCATTTTTCTCTTTTATCTAGCTATCCTCTTCTCTTAGTCTGTCCACAGTGAAGACTCTTTAAATTCTACCACCATTCATCTTCCTTCAAGAACCCAGTACAATCACAGGGGAGGCTGAGAGCTCTTTAAATACATATTATGGAAACTCAGAATCCGTGCTTATGAATCTTGAATCTTTTATTAGGAGCTTCTTTTCATGTGGTCTTTTTTAATTACCTAGTTTTAAATGTGGCATATATATAAATGTATGAAAAATTCTTTTCTCACCTGGACTAGATATTTTAAATTGGATATTTACTCATAATTGGCATAGTCAAAGAAGACCCAAGAGTGTGAATTTAGGCTTTCTTCCTAATTACAGATGTGAACAGTGGGTTGCTAAGCCGATATTGGCACTCTCACTGCATCCAGGTGGACAGACACTGTCTTCTGTGTCCAAGATTGCATCTCCTTTATTTTTAGGCTTCCTATCAAGAAAAAGATCCAGTGGTAGTAATAAAACTGATTTATTATCAAATTCTTTATTCATAAGACAAAACAAAATTCAGGAAGCTTTTAAATTACTTTGGAAAAGAGTCATGTTTTATAGCTACACATTTTTCTCCTTCCTTCTCCCAAATTTTCTGAAGAATGAGGCCATTCAAACTTAGTGTTTGAAGAGAAACAATTTTAATTTATTTAAATACTTTATATTTTGCTTTAGCCCAAACAAAACATAAGTCATTTATCAAAGGATAAAAAGGCAAAGAATTTAAATTAGCTTGCATTGTAAACAAGTAGTAATTACAAAATCCCTCCTTGTCTGAATTAATTTTACTTAAAAAAAATCTATTCACATACCCTTATAGAGTTTTTCAAGACAGAATACCCGAAAGTGTCAATGAATTATGAAGTTTCTACCTTTAGCAGAAACCATTATATTGTTTAGCCAGATTTATTTTCCATTTTGAATTGGAAATGACCAAAACAAATATTGTCACCATCACTGATTTAGCCAAAGTCATTTATAAAAATTATTTTCCTTTTGGGACCTGAGCTTATTCCTTACATAGGTCCCAATTGAAATTAGGGAAAGAAGCAATATGTGCCTTCTGATAAAATTCTAAATTTGTTTCCTTGCTTATAAGTAGGAGTTGGGTATGCACGCCTGGACTTTGATTCCCCAGGATACCCTCTGTAGCTCTTCACTTGCATAGTGAAAAGAGTGTAGCCTTTGATATCAGAGAGTCCTATTTTGCTTTTTACTGGCTGTTCAATCTTGAATGAATAATTTCTCTGAGCCTCGTTTCTTTCACTTCTAAAACAGGGTTGATATTACTTACCTCATAGATCTGTGAGAGGATTATGCATCTGAACGGCATCTGGCCAATAGTATATGCTCAGTAAAGGAATGTTGCTATTTTAAATAGATTTACAGTGGCAATGAGCTTACAGTAGTGCAAGAGGCTAAATTTTTCCCAAAGGTTTCTTTTTAAAAATTTGAAATGATTTCACAATGGTGACAGAAAAAGTGGTTGAGGCACATGGAAGTATACTTTCTTACTCCTTCCAAGTACATGAAACTAATTCTTGAATCTGGGAAAAATAACTAGCAGCTTGATGCATCAAGGTTCTGTTTGTGGATTGGTTGTAGCAGTACCAATGTGCTAATTTAAATGAGATTCTGTGTAGTGATTATACTCATTCTTACAAGGAAATATTGGCTGATTCTGGGTCTTGGATAACAAATGAAAGTGGGGCAAATTAATGTAGATTGATGATCACTAAGGATTGAATCAGAAGTTTAGGAGTGTTATTTAAATGATTAAATTTGATGAGCAAAGTGCAAACAGGATACTAATTAATGCATTTATTGGTCATTTAAACTTTTAGCTATTAGCTTTTACCTATGTTATAGGTCTTTGAATAATACACGTGGGGTGCAAGTTAACAATTTGTGAAATGATTATGCGTATCTACTGGGATTGAATGCTTTGTAAGTGACTGGTAGATGGTTTCTTGATATTGGAGTAAAGGCTACAGACAAGAAATGGGCAAAAGCTAGAATAAAACAGGTGGCAATGAATTAGAGTTGGGACATTAGAATAAATGCCTGTTTTGCCTAGTATAGACATATCTGGATACATGTTAATAGATGTGTGTATGTGTATGGTTTAGAATGCTTGCACCCATATATCCTTGCTCTGTTAGCCAGGAGGCCTTAGAATCAATGACACCCATAGTAATGTGAGCACATCCAGGGGCCAAATGGTTTTTAATACTATTTTTCAATAAAAGGAACCAGAACTTCTTAGAAAAATGGCTGTTTCTAGGACTGGGAAAAGAATACACAAGATGATCCTGGAGCAATTTATAGTGGTAGAAAGTATGGAATGCTAAAAAATAAAACAAAACAAAATTAAACAAATTCTAAAACCTCACGGATAGAATCATGTTAAATGGTCATAGGAACCAACCAAAAGAGTTCTAATTGCTAAAGCTGAAATAATTGAGCAACAAGGTAATATTAGATTGTACCCCAAAGTATAAAATAAATATCCATGAACCCGTACTGATGTTAATAAATGATGGAATGAATGAACGAATGAGTGAATGAATGAGCAAATGGGGGGAATCAACAAATCTTCCAGGCAGAAGAATTCCAAATACTTTATGCAGGTGACTTCATCCTTAAGGATGCAGAATGTGACACCTTGCCCTGTAAGTGTAGGCTGTGCACAGTTACTTTCTTCCCTAGAACAAAGTGACAAAATGGTGGGGAATGGGGGAGAGTAACTTCACAGTGGAAAAACACAGCAGACACTACCTGAGCCAGGTGACCAAGGTCATCAGCAACAGCCATAACTTCTATTTACAGTACAGGTGCTCTTGATACATGTATTGATATAATATCATGCATGTGGTACTTTTTAGCTCTGTGATCTTCCTTCCTCAGATCCATAACCCCAGTCAAATATAAGACAAATACCAGACAAATCAAATAAAGGACATTCTACAAAATACTCACCAGTACTCAGAATTGTTAGGTCACAGAAGAAAGGAACGTCTGAGAAATTGTCCCAATCTGAAGTAGACTAAAGAGGCATGATGACGACATGCTAACATGGTATCCTAGATAGAATACTGGATGGAAAGGGATATTGGGTAAAAACTAAGGAAATGTGAACTAAGTTTGGATTTTGGCTAGCAATAATGCATGGACTTAATGATGTATCAGAGCCAGGTTGCTACCACCCACTCTTAACAGATAACTGATGGCCAGATGGAAGGTGTAGATTGCATACTTGAATTGGTAACTTTCAACTTACATAAAGCATTTTACAGTATTTTCATAAAGTACCTTGTTGATACTTTCTTCAGAATTCTTCAAGTTTTGGAAAAACCCCAATCTTTGTTCTATTTGGTTCTACATAATTCTAGGTAAATCATAGTCATCTCCTTGCTTAATAATGTTTTCATGAATTTTTTATTTTGCAAAATCGATGAAAAAAAATCTCCTCAAAACCTATGAACATTTTAGTAACTTCTTTATAGTTACATATTTTTGCAAGTTGGTAGCTACCTAAATGTTCTGTTTCATTATTTTTTTCCAGTTGTGAAATCTTATTTTTTATGTTCTCTGTGTGGGCATTATTTAAAATATTTATTTTAATTGTATAGTCACATTTGGTTTATAAATGCCAAATGTTGACTATATACATTTGGCTGCACTGTTGAAGTAATAATCTGAATTTAATCAATTCAAGGAAGTTTATCAAACCCATGGGAGGTGTCAAGCCCTGTCTTGGACATTGGGTCTGTCATAAGAAGACAGTCAGCCCTTTTCCTGGTAGAGCTTCCATTCTGAATGGGATTAAGACTTTGAAAAGCCAGTTACAGTTGTGTCAAGGGAGCAGGGAGCTGAAGAGAGATGAGCTGGGGATGGGTTACAGTGTAAGCCAGTCCACAGAGGCCATTTAAGGAGGTAAGTAATTACGTACATTTAATTCAGAGGATGATGAGCATTAACTAGATTGGTGGTGCTCTCCAGGGCTTTTTTTGAAATTGTGGGAGTGTTTTAGGTTATCATAATAATAGGGGTTGCTACCAGCACTTGGTGTGTAGATTCAAGGATGACAGATGTACTGAACTGTGTGGGATGGTTCCACATGACAAAAAATTAACTTTCCTATAACTTTCTAGTCCCACCAGATAATTTTATATACATCATGCAGCTTGTCTGCAAGACTGTCATACGAGTCATATCTTTTACTTTGGCCATCTGTGATTTGTCTTGGCCAGCTACCCCCTTTTAATGATGGTTTCCTTATATTTGCATAAGTACAATCTGTTATGACTTAACCCTAATAGAAAGTTTTTGCTTGAATGTTCATCCTTATCAGTGCTCTTTCATTTTCCTATACTCCTCCTACAACTTACCTCTTAAATTCAGATTCCCTTATTGATGGTAGGAATAAATAACAGCTCAGGTCATGATAGCTTCCAGGATAGCCATGCTCAAACATTTACATATAAAATATGCAATATTTTATAATAAATTACTTTCCTATTTCTTCTTTGTATTAAACCTTGGGCATAGATACTATAGTGAATTTTAAAAATTTATATGTGTAAGAGCTTGTATATGATCTATGACTCTTAAGAGAGCAATGGGGGCATTACAAAATGCTTGCTATAAAAAGGAAAGGTTAGATCTGAGAGTTTAGGATTGTCACGATGACCAAGGGTGCTCTAGCATTTGTGTGTGGGATACTGAATATCTTGTCATGCATGAGACACATCTGCTGCACATTAAAGAATAATTCTCTGTCCCACGTAGATTTTTAAAATTTCATGGACTTTTATGGAGGCCCTATGGTTTCTCTGAAAGACAACCATACTCCCTTATTCTCACCTCTCACAATCTATAACTTATTCAGCATATTTTGTTCTTTTTCTTATCCACAAGTAAGTTTGATCTGCTACGACTTAATCTATCTCTAGATTTTATTCTCCTCCCTACTGGTACACCTATCTTTTTGCTTTTCCAATTCTTCATTGTACAGAACAGCTTTTGATTTTTGTCTTTAAAATTCATACATACTAAAGTAAGTTTAAACATCTGAAACTACTTCATCATGTTTTCCAGCTGACATGCAAAGGCCTTACTGCATATTGAAACACATTTTATTTTATGTTAATTTCCTTTATTTGTACTTGCTATTAATAACCTTTTTAACTAGTATGTTTTTGAAATAAAATATACATATTGTTTTAAAAATATCTAAACATCTTGATAATAGGAACCAGAAGTTTCCAGGAATCTCAGTGAAGAATACTTTGGATCCTTAAGTGACAGAAACAACTTCTTCACTTTCTTGAATTCAAGAAGTTCAAAAGCTAACTTTTACAATTCACTAAGTTATAAAAGTTTTGTTCCTGGATTCAGAGCTTCTCTGTATCCATTTTAGGTGAACTGAGGCCCACTCCTCAGTTCTATCTTACTGAAAAATAAAGGTCATGTCTGCACACCATTTATAGCTCATTGTGTGGCACTCCCAGACTCAACAGGAAATTCTGACATCTGCGGCATCAGGCCTCCCTGCTAAGAGGAAATCAATTTCCTGAGTGCCTGATTCCACAATCCTTTTCCTTTCTATTCTTCAAACAAAACTATTTTATACAAGTGTCGTCTTAGAAAATGTTACATAATATATAAATTATTATTATTGTTATTATTATTTTTTTTTGCAGTTTTTGGCCGGAGCTGGGTTTGAACGTGCCACCTCTGGCATATGGGGCCAGTGCCCTACTCCTTTGAGCCACAGGCACTGCCCTGTATAAATTATTTTTATAAATAAAATCTTTTGAATGTTTTAGAAATTATTTCATGCTCAGCAGAAAATTTAAATAATTGGGAAATATCAATGAATAAAAGATGTAACTCAATCTCTCAATTATTAACATTTTGGCGTGTTTTCTAGGCTTACATATCTATCAATATTTATTTATTTTTTCATAGAGGGACTATCTGAAGATATTTTTCTACCAATATTTAGATGAACATATTCATTTATTTATTCATCTGTTCACAATGTCCCAAGCATTGTTTTAGGTATTGGGAAAATAGCTGTGGTAAGAAAGTCAGGGTCATTGCTCTCATGAGGTTTAACCTTGAGTTAAGGAGCAGTGAACAAGTAATCAGATAAATATGATAACCGCAGGTGGGATCAGGAGAAAAATAAAACATGAAATGGGGCAAGACAGCAGACAGCTATGAGCACTGGTAGGCAGGAAGTAGGGCCAGGACAGGTTAAAGGAGGGAAAGTGGGCCTCGAGGGGGGGTGGCATATGATGTGTGATTTGAGGCCTGAATAGAAAACACCTTGTCCAGAAGTCCTGATGTGGGAGCAAGGAGGTTTGGCATGTTTGAAGCCCAGAAAAAAGCCCTGACTAACTGGACTGTAGTAAATAAAACGGAGAAAAGTCTGAAATAAGGTCAAAGATGTATGCAGGGGTGAGATCATGCAGAATCTTATAGGCCTGGAAGGAAATCTGATTCTAATTGTGACAATAAGCTATAGGGAAGTGACGTAGTCTGATTTCTGTTTGAAGATGGTCATTTTGATTTTTCTGTAGGAGTAGATTATAGGATACCAAGAAAAGTGTTTTGGTAGAAAACCCTGACTATTGTAACAAGTAGCTCCTCAAACACAGTGGCTTCACATAACAGAACAACTCACTTCACAGGCTGGCACGGTAGGTGGGACAAGGCGCTACACTGCCTTTTAGGGACTCAAGCTCCTTTCATTATGTGATGCTACTGTCTTTATCTGACACATGGCCTCTAAGG
The DNA here is from genome assembly GCA_963575145.1 of Galago senegalensis. Taxonomy (NCBI): domain Eukaryota; kingdom Metazoa; phylum Chordata; class Mammalia; order Primates; family Galagidae; genus Galago; species Galago senegalensis. Next base: position 13,962 of record CAUYTI010139006.1, on the reverse strand, counting down.
AGAAGAGGGAAAAGTGAATGGAGGATCAGTGGGGTGCTTGGAAGTGGACAGCAAATGACCATACACCCCCAGCCTGAAAACTCAGTTATATGGTTTGAACTTAACCTCCGGGAAGCTGGGAAATGGAGTTTTCCTCCTCCTCTCTGCCACACAGGAAACTGTTGGGCTACTGTCAGTGCAATAGTGAAGAAGACAAAATTTCTTGCCCTCATGGAGCAAAGACAAACTGACAGAGATTAAAAGACAAAGAAAACACCAGCGAAAACTAAGCACACTGCACATACACACGCTTTGGAGAGGGCCAGCAGTGCAGTTATTACGCATTATTAGGATAGAATTACATGTTAATACTTAAAAATGTAATAGTAAGTGAATGGTTTTGATTAATATGTGTTAATAAGGTTCCATATATATTCTTCCCCAATCTCTTGGGGAAATTTCTTTTCACTGGCTTTTTAACATACGGTCACACATTGATCAGTAAAGGGATTCAATCTGAGAAATTCATCTTCAGGCGGTTTCGCAGAGTGCACTAACACAAACTTAGTATAGTCTACTGTGTACTAGGCTGGCTGGTGTAGCCTCTTGCCCCTGGTTACAAACTACAGTACTGAATACTGTAGGCAATTACACAATTGTATTACATTGTAGCACCATGGTAAGGTATGTAAACATATTTTAAAAATAAAAGACACAGTAAAAATATGTATTGTAATCAAATGGGGCCACTGTCATATATGCAAGCCAGCTTTGACCAAAATGTCATATGCAGTGCATGACTATATGTGACTTTATTTCTAAATGTCTTTTTTGAAAACTCTAAGATTCTCAGTTTTAATATGTACAGAAGATAATTGCACAAGGAGGCTATTGAAGTTTGGACACGATAAAGGAAGTGTCTGACAGAGAACATGTAAGGTTTTTGTAATGAAGCCTTAGAAGAGATAAAAATGCTAAAAGAAAGGACCAGGCCTCAAAGCTGTGATCTTGTTGCTGCCGGAAGAGAGGATGCCACATTGTGTTCTGAACGAGTAATAGGCGGAGTCAACTATTTTAAATCACACCTGAAAAGCATTGAACTTTAGATGGAGAAGTAGGAACTGAAAGAAGGGGATATATTTTTAATGAATTCACCTTAATTGCAAACGTAATTAAAATGTAGCAAAAGGAAACCCTGGTGGTTTCTAAATGTACAAAGAATGACAAAAGGAAGCTTATTGTACAGTCTCCATCGTTCCTATTTGATGATGTATACAAAGTTATCTGGTTGGATGGTGGTGCATGCAATAGCTTTTGTAATTTTATTTGTGGTCTCATTCCCCACCTCTATATCACCCCAAGCATTGTTCATTTTTCAACTGTCAATTTCTTTTTTACAAGAGAAATTCTTTTAAGACCCCAAACTCTTAAGTTTTGAATAAGTGATTATCTATAAAGTTTATTAAAGTCGTCACTGTATATCAAATGGGTCATATTCTAAAAATTCAGCTGCAAGCCAGATAGAGGTTTGGAATTATGAAGCATAGCTGTATATAGGATGGTAGTCTTAAACTATTCATGTAGTATCCACTGAGCAAATAGTATCCTTTTTTTTTTTTAAATACAGAACCAGGAGGAAGAGAAAGAAGAGACAATTGGTTTTTTTTCCTAATTCTGTCATAGGCTACTAGGGAAATTTTGAAACTATAGTTTGTTCCACTACCCTCCCACTTTCCTCCTGGCTCCTCCCTCCCTCATCTCCTCATAGTGCTTTCTGCAGGCACCTTGCTCATAACATTGATGCTACCCATGTTCCTCAGCTGGGCTTTCCGTTGAGGGATGCTTCACTACACCAAAGGAGACATCAATAGTGGTCCAGAATTGCCCTCCGCATTTCCTAGTCCCCTTCCTCTACCCTTGAAAAAACTTTCTTTACATTTGTAACTCAGTGGGAGCCACACAATAAAGGCTCAACTCTTTCAGTAGGATTTGCATTTTAAAAAGATTCTTGATAATTCAAATGCATACATGTTTTGGTTTTGTTAGAGAGACTAGTCCTTGCTATATTGGTCAGGCTGATCTTGAACTGGCTGGCCTTAAGCAAACCTCCTGTCTTGGCTTCCCGTGGCTGTATTTAGTGGAGGTTTAGATGAGCAAATTAAATGAGAGAATACACATAATGCATTGAATGTAGTGCTAAGAACTTCCTGAGTGCTAATTCTCAACCTATTAATATAACAGTGAAAATTTAAAAAATTGTAATGTGGGTAAGATATGATGCCTAGGGGGTGTCATGTTTTAGACCTTGTAAGTAACATAGAATCAGGATGGAAAACGGACGGCTGGAGAAGGCAAGCCTAAGGTATTTTGAATATAGTCGTGGTATATTTCTTAATAAAATAGCACTCTTGATCTTTATTTTCCTTGAAAAAATAGACCCTTGTATTGTACAGCTATTTTCATGTTTCTGATAAAATGTTCATTTTTCTGTTACTTCGATAATTTATACTAAAATATTCGTTGGGGGTTCCAGAGCCCTGGTATTCTCAGACATTTTATTTTTGCTTTGAAATTTACTACCATCTTTTAAACTTATTCCCTTCCTCATTCTAATCCATCTAATCTAAACTCTATATTCTTTGGCAATCTTTGATAGACTTAAGTGAAAGCGGAAGGAGTCATTTTTGTGAGTGACATGTAAGTTGGGATATCATACGTATTTTGCTCTGAAGGTTTGGGGTTTTTTTTGTTGTTGTTACTGTGCACATTTACAATTTTCTGCTTTCTTTGCATCCTTGTGAGCATATGCTATTCCCTGTCTTTTGGATAAAGGCATGGTGATTTTGATTTGCATTTCTCTGATGGTTAGTGATATGGAGTATTTTGTTCTATACCTCTGTACATTGTTGGTGGGAATGTAAATTAGTATAGCCACTATAGAAAATAATAGAGAGGCTCCTCAGGAAAACTAAAAATGGAACTACCATATAATTTAGTAATTCCACCACTGGGTACATATCCAAGAGAAAGAAATTCAGTGTATCATAGAGATACCTGCAATCCCATGTTTCCTGTGGCACTATTCACAGTAGCTCAAATATGGAAGCAATTTATGTGTCCATCAGTGAAGGAATGGATAAAGAAAATGTGTGTGTGTATCTCTCTCTCTATAAATATATAGATATAAATACATACAATGGAATATTATTCAGTTATAAAAAAGAATGAAATTCTGTCTTTTGCAGCATAGATGAAAGTAGAGGCCATTATATTAAGTGAAATAAGCCAGACATGGAAAGACAAATATTGCTGCTTCTCATTCGTATATGGGACCTCTAACAGTGGATCTCATGAAGATAGAGGGTAGACTGATAATTCCCATAGGCTGGGAAGGATGGTGGGGAGGATGGAGAAAGGTTGATTAATGAGTACAAATATACACTTAGAAGAAATGAGACCTGGGGTTTGCTAGATCAGTAGAGTGACTGCAGTTAACATTAATCGATTATACATTTCAGTATGGCTAGGAGAGAATAATTCAGATGTCCTTAGTTACAGAAAATATTTAAAGTGATAGATATCCCAATGACTCTGATTTGATTATATGAATGCATAAAATTATCATATATATCCTAAAATTATGTACATCTAATATGTCTTAATAAAAAAACTACGGCAAATAGTAAGATTGAAAACATCTGTGAAGACCCATACGAAGTATAACATGTAAACTGAGACCTAATTTACGGAAAAAAAAAACAAACCATGAACTGAAGACAGCGTTGCTCCTCTTTTTACAGTATTGGAAGGGCTGCTGCTTTTTTTCCTTTGGCCGTGATTCTACATTGTGATTTCTTTAGAGGATACCCTAGTGTCTCTGGATAAGTTGCATTTTCTTCTTTACAAGTCTTTTTGGATCTTAAGGTCCTTCAAATGTATTATTAATAAGTAGCACAATACAATATTTATGTGTCCTCTACACTATACAATCAGAGTGCACTTGTACTTTCCATTTTATAGAAAATAATTTAATTTTTTCCACTTCTAGCCTTTCAGTTGGAAGTTTGGTCATTCTATTAAGCTTCATTCAGTTTTCTATTATAAATTCCACAGTTCTTCAAAAATCCTTCCTCCGTGGTCCATCGTGACTCATGTTATTCTTCTTTCTACAGACACTCATTGATATTTGAAAGCTGCAATATTATGATTTTTTGCTGTCTGAGCTCTCCAACTTCAATGTCACATCTAGTCTATTTCTAGTTATAACTGTGTCTGACCCTTCTGACCCTTTCACAGTCTGTGTAAGAAGAAATCTTAAATTAGTTTCGCAAAAACTGCTTTACTTTGTTTTTTCCTCTCCTCATTAATAGATAACTCCAAGTTGCATAATCATTTTTTTTTATGTGAACTTTTAAGAAGAGTACTTTCTAGAATGCTGGGCAATCTTTGACAGGATTCCTAATGAGCATCTGAAAGAGAGTCTGGTGAAATGTTGTTTGCAGATTGCTACCTTGTTTTTATCCTTTAGTGCTGACAATGATAATCCTACTTTTCTTTTGTATTGTACAAGCTACATTAATTTCTAAACAGCAATCACTTTTCCTAAAGGTTTTTGAATAGTTATCAATGTGTATTTATTATAGTAAAAATAGAAAACAGAGAAAAGCAAACTGAGAAAAGGAAAAGTACCAGTTTCCTTTTCAATAAATGATAGTTAAGATTGTGTGGTGTAATCTTCTAAAATTTTATGGGTGTATCTCCATTGTGCCTCGAGTGCCAAATAAGAAGGCTTACCATTCATTGGCTGGGGGTTTTGGTTGGTGTAATCTGAAGTGAAACAGAATTCCTAGAAATGGTGAGCAAAACAGAGAAAATGGGCTGTGTGCCCACAGGCCTGGCTATGCTGGCTTGAGTGAAGTGCTTTGAGGTTGGCCAGTAGGAAAGCTGATATTGATAATTAAATCACTGAGGAATTATCAGGCAATGTGTTGATTTAAAACACTTGTTCTGTCTCTCTCTATTTAAAAGAACATGCTCACTAACTTCCTCTACTCAGGATAAACAATCTTCAGAATTCCTGTTACTACTATTGGAATTCCTTAGTTCTGAAGAGCTTTGTTCATGGACAGCATTCTGTACTGCAGTTAATTTGGTTTTTATCATTTGCTTAGATTCTATGGATTAAGAAAATTATACAACTTCATAAAAGATGAAGATTCTGTCTCTATTAAAGATGGATTGTATGAAAGCGGAGGAAATGAACATGATCAAACATAACTCATGCCTGTGAATCCTTTTTCTGTAAGAAGATAAATACCTATAGTCAGCTGCCAGATGACGTTGTGGTCAGTGGCAGGCCACATGTGCACGTATTTAATGGTTGTCCTATAAGAATATACTGGATATATGGTATTGGATTTTTACTGCACCTTTTATGTGTTCAGATATACAGTGCTTACCTTTGTGCTATAGTTGCTTGTAGTATTCAGAACAGTAACATGCTGTATGGGTTTGTATCCCAGGAGCAACTGGCTATGTGGCTATGCCATATAGCCTAGGAGTGTAGTAGGCTGTACATCTAAGTTTGTGTAAGTACGTTCTGTGGTGTTCACACGGTGATGAAATTGCCTGGTGACTCCTCTCAAAGAACGTGCCCCCATCATTAAACGGCACATGACTATGTATGTATTTTGTTATCATAGTTGTCAAGTCTGAAGCTTATTATATCATCTGGTAAATTCACGGTGATGTCACTCATTGCTTCTTAAGTGCTGCATGAGAAAAAAATTTCCTATTTGCAGATTTACCCAGTTCTTTTACTAAATGGGAATGGGGCTAACAGGAGGCAAAGTCCTGCTTTAAAATTCCAGCTGTACATCATTTTACATAGTAGCAGTTAAATATCTCATGATAAAAAATTTACAGATAGAACCCTAGGATAGTGACTGACATAAATATAATTTCTCCTTGGCATTTGCCTTCTAATTATTTAACAGTTCATTATAATGTTCTCTACTAACAGCAGAGTTTCTGAGAGGCAGTGAATAAAGGTGGATTAGCTACTGGAGTTTTTTAGCTGAAATGTTTCTGAAGTGTTTGGAAACTGAGCAAACATCCTCAGCAAGCATAAAATTAGGAGGTGTCAATAAATAACAAATGCATCAAATTAACAGTGAAATTAGAAAATTGTTTAGACAAAGATGACTTTGCTAAAGTATAAAGATAACCACTTATTTTTCTATTTACGATTTTAGAGTCATAAAATGTTATCTATTTTAATATATACAAAAAACCCTATGATGTAGATGTACCATTGACGTAGATGTACCATTTTAAAGATGAATAGAGCTTCAGTTTTTGAGACAGGGCTAATCATTGAAGTCTATAAGAATCTCAAATGAGCTGGCTTTTTTGTCTGTTCTTTAAGGGTGTTAAATTTACACTCACCTCTGAGCTTTTGTCCTGAATACTTCCTGAGTAGTTTGTACTTACCAACTCAGCTCCAATTTCATGTCTCTAAACCTTGCCTTTAGGCTGGGTCCTTCAGGTTCCTGCAATCTTGAAATATGTCTGAAAGAAGGTGGTCAGAATTGGGTCAGAATGGTTTTTGTGCTTACCAATCTTCAGGGTGTGTGTGTGTGTGTGTTTGCAGTTTTTTGACCGGGGCTGGGTTTGAACCCGTCACCTCCGGTACATGGGGCCAGCAGCTTACTCCTTTGAGCCATAGCCCCCGCCCTGTTGTGCTTACCTATCTTGAAAACCGTTTGATAGATAAGATCTATTTGAGAATCCATCATTAATAGGTGTCATCTAGTGGGCACACTATATATTAAGTTCTACTAGTAGCATTGTGATGCTCAGAGTGTTTAAGAATACTGTTCATGGTTTCACAGCTCGGGAGCAGCCGAATTGGAATCAAACACAGGTTTAAGTGAGTCCAAAACCTGATGTATTTCCATGCTCCTTCTCATTTGTGAAAGAAATGAGGAAGTACGTGAGTGGAACTAGTAACCTCCTGGGGGGTAGTGATGCCTATTATCACAACAAAGCAGTGTTCTCTTTTGGAAGTGAAGTAAAACATGTGTTTGTATTTATATGTGAAGAAGATCCTCAGAAACCAACACGCCTACCAATGAATACTTGGTCATGAGTTGATACTGATTCCATGCTGAAGCAGGTAGAGCTACCAGAATGGGCAGACTGACACTAGGATCATGTTACATTCTAGAAACTGTGGCCTAATTTGTTGTGAATTTTGTGTAAAAATACTTCCTAACTAATTCCTGTGAAGTGACTTTAGACTTGACTAATAATACAGACACAATGCTTTGAAAATGTCACTGTGAAGAACTGTTTTCTTCATCCACAAAAGATTTATTATTCTAATCATGCAATTGCACAGTAGAAAATCCACCACAAAGATGGATAGAACTGTTTAGACAAAGACACGCTATTTTTTTTTTTTTTAATGTGATATGTAGACTGAGATAGTTCAGAAAAGAAGTTGACTCACTGGTTCACCTTCCAGCAATCGCACCATCGGCATCAAGCTCTGCCATGCAGACTGAGAACACAATTCATCTTGTTGATGCTCTTCCTGCCCTCAAGCTCATGCTTGTGCTTTGAGATGAGCCTTAGTGGTCAGATAGCAATTTGGTAAATGGATTCAATTTGTTTCTCACTCTGCAGGCTTTACCTAATTTCATCCTCCATAGGGATGGACTTCTGGTGGGAGCACTTTTGTAGCTTCACCAAGGTATCTGGCAGGAGAAATTTCAATCTGTAGACTGAGGAAGAGGGTCAAGAGGACTGTGATCAGTTTTGTTCAGAAGAGATTAATGGCTATGTAGTTGCTTGCATGGGAACAAATTCCATTTCTGAGAGTTTAGCAAGAGGAGAGGGTGTGAAGAGTCTGCCTCTCTTCTGTACACCTGGAGTAAGAATTCAGACATCGTGTCTTCACTAATAATGACTGATTTTCAGGTAACTCATTCAAATTCTCTGTATGTATAAAGTCACTCAGAATCTACCTGCTCACTCCGAATGCATATAGTTTTAGTTTTATTCCAAATGAAGAAAGATTGAAACCCAAAGAAGAAATTACTTTTGTTAAAGCAATAAAAATTTAGGGGCATAGGTAGATTCCTGTATGTCACCCATGATTAGCATCTCTGGTAATAAAAGGTAGATTTGTTAGAACCGTTTAGACTTTAATTTTTCTGTTTATTTGCCAACTTCATTCTTGTTTGAGGCCTTAATATATTAGGTCAAATTGGATTTAGTTGAACTTTACGAAAAGGATTCCGGTAGAAAATAGCAAAGAATATGGAGATTCTGATCCATGGATTTTTCTATTTCCTAAATATTCATTACAGCTCTGCCTCAGATTCCCTAATGGAGTGCCTAGCTGTCTCAAAACACTGAAGTAAATTCAGAGTCACCTCAGGATATTTAAATTTTTTGTTGTTGTTTTTGTTGGAGACAGAGACTTATGTTTCCCTCAGTAGAGTGCCTTGGCAACACAGCTCACAGTAACCTCAAACTCTTGGGCTTAAGTAATTATCTTGCCTTAGCCTCCCAAGTAGCTGGGACTACAGGTGCCCACCACAATACCCAGCTATTTTTTGTTTCAGTTGTCATTGTTATTTTAGCTGGCCCAGGCTGGTTTTAAACCTGCCAGCTTCAGTGCATGTGGCTGGTACTGTAACCACTGTGCTATGGGCACTGAGCCTGGGATATTTTAAATTTTTGAAGGAAACTGCAACACTTAACATTTGTTGGATACTTGTGGTTCACAGTTTCCACTATAAATGACGCCACGTTCTTTTTAATTATATAATATTTTTGCAAAGCACTGGTTCCTGTGATTGAAAAAATGAAAAGCATGAGCATCTCAGAAAAACCAGTGTGGACCAGCCAAGGAGAGTGGCAGATTCTGACTTAATTTAAGTTTGAAAAGCTTTGTAGGACCCACAAAGTTCATACCTCACATTGGTAAATGTGAAATCATAATTTTTCTTTTAAGTTATATATATGTATTGTATTTAATTAGTTGTTAGGACATAAATACTTGTTCTTTGGACCTGGTCTTAATAAATGAAATGGTTCAGTATTTATTTGGCTTAGAGGTACTATAAAAATTGCTGAGACATGAAGGTTGCTGATGAAAAAACTTTGGTGTCCTTTGGCCTATGCTGATGGTATAGTGGTTGATGGAATCAAAATACGCTATGAAAAAAAAATGGGTTTGAGGCCTACTTTCTTATGGAAAATTTTTAGCATCCTTTTTTTCTTTCTAATATCAGAACATTCATTTTAATAGTCTTGTCAAAGACAAAATTGGGAAATTATACTATAATTTTCCTTAAGTCCTGTTTACCTCATTATGAAGAGTAATGCAATGTCAGGCATGTAATAAGCACTCAAAATATTTGAGGAATGAATATCCAAAACTTTATGAATTACATTTAATCACAAAATAAATAATTGTTCCAAATTATCAAACTGTTTGCAATTGTCATTGGACTGGCTTATAAATATATCAAAATGTCACAAAGAATTTGGACCATTGTCCAAATAACTGAGTTAAATCAAACAAACAAATAAACAACCTCCCATGTTCTCTGGTACATCACTGGCATATAGTTTTGATGGTGGACAAAGACTTATGCATGTCTTCACCTATGCCAAGAGGTGATACCTTCTGTCTATGTGGGAAGGTGCTAATTTGGTCTTCTCCTATTGAGGCAGAAATAGTATGAAAATTTTCATTAAAAACAAAAAGTAATGCATGTGGGGGATCAAATTCAGATTATTTTTAAAAGATGTAAAATAAAAGAGAAAAGCTTCCTCCCCAGACCCTATAGCCCTCTACAGAAAAGTACGTATGCCCTATTAATAACATGTGGTGTGTTCTGGCAGGTAGACTCCAAGATGGTCCCTGTCTTTGTCCATGTTGTGTTGCTGTAGAGGAATACCTGAGAATGGGTTATTTATAAAGGAAAAAAGCTATATTTGACTCATGATTCTGAAATCTGAGGAAGTTAAAGATTGGACATCTGGTGAGGGCAATGGGCTGCTTCCACTCACAGTAGAAAATGAAGGGAATCCAATGTGTGCAGAGATCACATGGTGAGAGAAGAGGCAAGAGACAGAGCCTGGGGAGGTTGCTGTGGCTTTTTAGCAGCTAGCTTTTGGGGGGAACAAATGGAGTGAGAACTCCCTCAATCCTAGGGGAATGAACCAAGCCTTTCATGAGGGATTCACCCCCATGACCCACACATCTCCCAGTAGGTCCCACCTTTAACATTGGGGACTAAATTTCAACACAAGGCTTGGAAAGGGCAAATATCCAGACTATAGTGGTCCTCAGAGATTTGCAGCTTCTCACATTCATGCCCTTGTGTACTGCCCTTCCCTTGAGTCTGGGTAACATCTGCTACTTGCTTCGAATCAATAGGCTATGACAAAGGTAAGGGGATGCCAGTTAGTTGGTAACATTACATAAGATTATAACTTCACTCTTGCTAATAGACTCTCAATAGATTCTCCCCTGTTCTGGCTTTCATGAAGGAAGCTGCCAGATGGGGAGCCCCACATGCAAGGAACTAAGGGTGACCTTTGCCAACAGTCATCAAAGTCCTGCCAATAACCAAATCCTGCCAACAGGCATGTGAACTTGAAAATGGATCCTTCCCCAGGGAGATTCAGATGAGACCCAGTTCTGACTGACAATGTGAGTGCAGCCTGTGAGATGCTGAAGCAGGGAACCCAGTTCAGTCAAGTCAGGATTCTTGACCTAGAGAAAGTGTGAGTTAAACGAGCATTGTTTAAAACTGCTAAGCTTGTGATAATACTGTGACGCAGCAAAAATTAACCAATACTTGATTCTTCCAGTAATATTCACAAATGGAATCAAATTATACATGTGATGGCAATCTGTCTCTTTTTTTTTCTTGAGAGGATACATATTAACTTAAAGAAAAGGAAAATAGCAAAAATGTTTTCAGAAAATATTCTCTTATGTTTTTCTGAATATATCTGGACAATGATGTTACTGACTTGTACACAGAGGGAATGAGCTTTCACTTTCCTTTGCTCATACTCATATTGGTCTTCTGTAAGTTCTCAATATAGTCCCTATTTCATCTTGCTACAAGCCATGTCCTCTGAGTAGAACATTTGTTTACACACTCTACAGTTCTCTGTCATCTAGGCACTGATTTATTTCTTATGATCTTAAGCCAATCATCACTGGTCCTGGGAAGACCTTCTTGATCTCTCTGATCAAGGCCTTTGATTTTACACTGTCAGAAGACTATAAGTTGTTCCTTCATAGTATTTTGTATTTATAATAACTTTTTTTTTTTTAGCCTTCATGCCATTTTCTTAGTTATTGAGTTAAGACATTCATACTCTGCTTTTAGAAAGATTCACTTGTACCCTTGTAGGATAAACCATAGAAGTGATCCCACCAATCACTCTCCCTCACCCCATCCACTCCCCTTCCCCTCCCCTCTCCCACCCCCTTCCCACATTCTAAGGCTATAATTAGGTTATAACATTCCTATGAAAGCTATAAATTAGTTTCATAATAGGGCTGTGTGCATTGGGTACTTTTTCTTCCATTCTTGAGATACTTTGCTAGGAAGAACATTTTCCAGTTCCATCCATGTAAACATGAAGGAGGTAAAGTCTCCATCTTTCTTTAGGGCTGCACAATATTCCATGGTGTACATATGCCACAATTTATTGATCCATTTGTGGGTTGATGGGCACTTGGGCTTCTTCCATGACCTAGCAATTATGAATTGGGCTGCAATAAACATTCTGATACAAATATCTTTGTTGTAATGTGATTTTTGGTCTTCTGGATATCCCTTTTTATTTCTAATAATATTGCCTTGTCTTAAAGTCTACTTTTTCTGATAATAATACTTTCCTTCCTGATTCATTTTTCCTACTATTTATATTATGTATCTTTTCTCACCATTTTACATTTTACATTTCTTCTCTTTATAGTTATCTTATAGTAAACTACTGGTCAAAGTCTAACAATTCTGCCTATTAATTGGAATGGTTATCCTATTTACATTTAATGTGAGTGTTAGTATAATTGGGTTCAGCGCTTCCATTTTGCTATTTGTTTTCTGTTTGCTTCCTTTATTTTTGTGTTCCTCTGTTCTTCCACTCTCACCTTCTTGTTGATTAATTGCACATTTTTAGTATTCTATTTTAATTTATCAATTTACATTTCAGCTTTGCCTTGTTGCATTACAACTTCAAGTAGTTGTTCTTGGTTTCAGTATGCATCTTGAATTTATCACAGTCTACTCAGTTTTCTCATAAAATATAAAAAACTTGTAATAGTATATTTTAACTTAACTTCTCACTTCATCATTTTTACTATTGTTGTGTGATATATGTGATATGTGTGTGTGTGTGTGTGTATACATATAGTATGGTATTTTTGCTTTACAATTTTAAGAAAAATATTTATAATTTTGCATTTAACCAAGTACTCACCATTTTAAAGCTTGTTGTTATTGCCTTCTGTTGATAATGAGTTACTATCTGTTGTCATACATCCTCAGGCTGAAGAAATTTCTTTAGTATTTCTTAAAGTTCAGGTCTGCTGAAGAAACATTCTTCCTGTTTTTGCTCATCTGAAAATGTGCTTATTTCACCTTTCTTTTTGAAGGAAAGTTTTATTAGATATAAAATTCTGTGTAGTTTAGTTTTTCTTTCATAAGTTATTTCCTTATCTTCTACTATCCAAAGTTTCTTATAATTTATATCTTTGTTCCTCTATATTCATGCACTGTTTCTCTTGAGTTGCTTTTACATGTAATAGAATTTTTTAACCATTGATATTTTTTCAATTTGTTGATAATGTACCTGAGTGGGTTTTCATTTTATTCCTCCTGCTTAGAGTGTTTATAGTTCTTGAATCTGTTTTCCACCCAAATTGTGCAGTGTTTGTCAAATTATGATGTATTTGTCTGCTAATTTCAATGTCTATGTTATTTCTTAGTTTTTTCTATCACTCTCTTTCTTCTAAGTGTGGCAGAAGATTATTTTTCTTTGACATAAAATAAATCTAATGAGTTAGCACTCCAAGGTTGGTATAACAGCTTTGAAATCAGGGACTCACCCAGATTCTTTTCTGAGTCTGTTCTTAGTGACTATTACCTCTTCTGATTAAATGTCACATTTTTCTGCTTCTTTGTATGTCTAGTAATTTGTTATTGTATTCTAGACTTATTGGATGCCACTTTAAAATAAGGATATTATTTCCTTTAAAGAGTTTGAGTTTTTGTTTGGCAAGAAGTTAACTTCCTCATGGATCACGTTGATTTTGTTGAGACTCACCTTCAAGCTTTTCTTTAGTGATGATCTAAAGAGACCTTACTTTAAAATTGAGCAGCTCTTCTCCTGAAACATGGCATTTCTGGGGTCTCAACTGAATTCCTGGGTTATCTGAAAGATCTTTTCATTATTTCTTTTTTTCCCCAAAACTATATATTTGTTTACTTCAAAGCTATATATATTTTTAATTATTATTGTACATTAATGCAATCATGGGGATACAATGTGCTAGTTTTACACACAATCTGAAATGCTTTCATCAAACTGGTCAACATAGCCTTCACAGCATTTTCTTAGTTATTGGGCTAAGACATTTATATTTTATACCTAATAAATTTCACATGTACCCTTGTAATATGCACTTTAGGTGTGTTCCCACCAACTACTCTCCCTCCACCTATCCTCTCCTCTCCTTCTTCCCTTTCCCCTTCTTCTTGGGCTATAATTGGGTTATAGCTTTCATATGAAAGCTAGTTAGTTTCATAGTAGGGCTGAGTACATTGGATACATTTTCTTCCATTCTTGAGATACTTTGCTAAGAAGAATATGTTCCATCTCCATCCATGTAAACCTGAAGGAGGTAAAGTCTCCCTCTTTCTTTATTTTTTTCATGAA
>CAUYTI010139005.1:0-24603 GCA_963575145.1 Galago senegalensis | reverse complement strand
AAAACCACTCCGAGATAGCACCTAACCCAGTGAGATCAGCCCCCATCACAAAGTCCCAATCTGCAGATGCTGGTATGGATGTGAAGAGAAGGGAACACTTCCACACTGCTGGTGGGACTCCAGACTAATGCAGCCTCTAAGGAAAGAAATATGGAGAATTTTAAAGAACTAAAAATCAAACTTCCATTTGATCCCACAAGCCCATTACTGGGTATCTACCCAGAAGAACAAAAATCATTTTACCACAAGGACATTTTCATGATGATGTCTACTGCAGCTCAGTTCACAATTGCCAAGTCGTGGAAGCCACCCAAATGCCCATCAACCAGGGAATGAATTAACAAGCTGTGGTGTATATATGCCATGGAGTATTGTTCAGCTATAAGAAAAGGTGGAGACTTTATATCTTTTGTGATTACCTGTCTTCTTAGTAAAATCTCTCAAGAATGGAGATTATATATATATTCAATGTACTCAATACTAATATGAAACAAATATATGAACAACTACAGGCCCACACAAAAGATGAAACACAAATATAGTCTAGTACAGAGCAGGAGAGAGGAGGAAGAGAGAAGGGGGTAGGAGAGAGGGCAATTGGGGGGATCTTATCTACTGTGCACAACATGGGGGTGTTCAGCATGTCACCTGGGTGAAGGGCTCAACTACAACTTGAACTTTATCTAGAATTGAAACCAATGTAACCTAAACACTTATCCTCATATTAATTTGAAATAAAAAGAAAATGTGAATGCGTGAGTGGATATGAGAGACCAGTCCATAGAGTCATACATTAAAAATATTTGCAAAATTATAAGACATTGCCATCTTTCTTTCTCATAAACTTTGGTTTTAGTTTTGGAAATTTTAGTGATGTCTATAAAAATTCCTTCTTTCCTTCCTTCCTTCCTTCCTTCCTTCCTTCCTTCCTTCCTTCCCAAGTCTCTGTCTATTACCCAGGCTAGACTGTCACGATGTCGTAGCTCACAGGCAACCTCAAACTCTTGCGTTCACATGATCCTCCTGCCTCATCCTCCCCAGTAGCTGGACTACAGGTGGGCACTACCATACTCAGCTAATTTATCCTATTTTTAGTAGAGACAGGGTCTCTGACTTGCTGAAGCTAGTCTCAAACCCCTGAGCTTAAGTAATCCTCTCACCTCGCCTCAGCCTACAAGAGTGCTAGGATTACACTCACCCAGTGGCTGGGTGAGAGCCACTGCACCCAGCCTTGTTTACTATTCTTTTTAAATGAATTAGTTAATAAGCATTTCAACATTTATAAGTTTTTATTTCTAATGTGATAAATATGGATAGATTATCCATTATAAATAAAGATTACTGAAACTTTTCTTTTAAAAGTGAAAAAAGATCCTTGAAGCAAAAAATATGAGTGTTGCTGTTCTACAATGGCTTTTTCTTTATTTTCTCTTTCTAAACTTATGTGGATCTTCATGGATACTCTGCTACACATACAATTCTGTGTACTAACTACTATTAAAAATACACAAATATGCATATGAAAATTTGCATGTAATTTGGTGGGCACTGAGAACCCCTTGAATTTTCTGTATGTAGCTCCCTGATGTAGAAATTCTAAATATCAACAATCACTGAGAGAGAGACTTCTCCCTGTTGCTGGGGCTAGAGTGTAGTGGTGTCATGGCAGCTCACTGCAGTCTCTAATTCTTGGGTTTAGCAATCCTCCTATCCCAACCTCCCAAGTAGCTGAGACTATAGATGTGGCCCACCATGCTTGGCATACTTTTCTATTTTCTGTAGGGATGGAGGTCTCATCTTGTTGCTGAGGCTGGTCTCAAACTCCTGGCCTTAAGTGATCCTCCTGCCTTCACCTGTCAAATGCAAGGATTCCAGGCATGAGGCACTATGCCTGGCACCAAGCCCTTTTTTGGCTAACTCTCACACATCTAGGCATTATTTCCCTTGTCATAAATGATCCCCCAGGTTAGCTACCAAGCAACTAGAGACCACCTCACTAGCCCAAATTACTTAGTTATTTAAACTAGCCAAGCTTAAGCAGTTTACTCTTTCCTGCCTTTCCCCTCCGTAGAAACCCCAGTGGAGGCTGTGCCTATCCCCCTCTCTCTTGCTTCTCTGCCTCTTACCAAGGCCTACTGCTTCCTCTGCAGCTCTGGAGATTGTAAGACAACCACTTTTTTGGAGAAAATGTACCAAATTCTTCTTCAATGACATTGACTCTCTATGTCCTCACTCAGTTGTACCAATAAATTAAATCCTGGGTATAATATTAGGACAGGACAGAGGATGGGAGAGTGTTCTCAATGAAATTCACGTGTTTATATAACTGTCCTTTTGGAGGGACGGGCAGTTGTGGAGTACAGTTGTGGAGTTCCCTGTTGAGAGGGAACAAATGATGCTGGGGAGGATAAGTGGATAGGGGAAATAGATTCACATATAAATGATTCTCTTTACTTGTTGAATTAATCTTAGCAGATTAAATTAACCTGAGAGGCAAGTATTATATTTAAAGTATTTGTGCCACATCTGCAATCCCATTTTCTGCAATATATTGAGATAACACGGGCAGGAAGAAACGTCAGTGGCCCCGTTGATCTTCTGATGGGTCAGTCTAGTTCATGTAGATAGAGGCAAAGCCCCTTCCAGTGTTTTTTGATCCTTATGGTCTTTACCTGGGAGTGTAAAATATTCTTTATCCCAAGGAGTTATATCTTGGGGTAAAATTTCCTCAGCTTTTTCACAGTCAAAAATCCAGCTAATAATTTGAACATCCATCGTGATCTTCACTCCATCGTCATTTTCTAATACTATCATTTCTTTATATTTACTGATAATGTTTTCACATATTTTGCTTTTTCTCATTAATTGAGCTATTTCATTATCAGAAATATAGTTCTTCCTGGGGAAAAAAGGGGGAGGGAATGCTAAATTCATTCCCTCTATCACTACACTGGAGTTTGTTTAAGGGTATCTGAACCGATAATCTAGCGGGGAAAAAAATTCCTAAGGCAAGAACATATGATGTGCCCCCCTTAGAGAATAGTACTGGAAGGAGCACGTAGGTAGAAAAAGATGGAAAGCCAATATCATGCGCATTATCAATCTGACTGCTGTTTGCAATGAGCGAGCCTATCACTAGTTTGACTTTTGAGAGACTGTATCAACTGCTTTGTCTCAGGACCATCTGTCTAAGGGAAGAAAGGATAATTTATCAACCAGCTCCCACAGCCCATTATTCAAAGGCATATTACTTGCATGAGTCTAAGCAATTCTCATAATATCTAATGACTCTGGGGCAAAGGAAACCTCCAGGCCAGAAGGCAAGAAGCACAGAACAAAGGGAAACTGCGTTACTGTTGGCTTATACACCCAGGGGATTAGCCATTGATGTCTCTGAGACAAAACACGTGGATAAGAGCCTCAAATGGGCACATAGCTGAGAGGATCAAAGCCGGGAACTGATGATAGACTGACACAGATACTCATCTCTCATTCACAGACAGGTTTGGTTCCGGGCATGCTTCCTCTCTCCCACCACTTCTCTTTCATTCTCCCCCCAAATCCTTACAGACTACTGAATTTTATAGATATAATGTTTCCATTAACTATGATCATTGCTTGTTCATGGACAAGTCGTCACACTGTTGTTCAGCAGTGCAGATAGCTTCAAGCGGGCTCTGCTTCCATTAACACAGCCCTGCACGTTTTTGAAAATTTTCGTTACGAAAAAAAAAAAATTCCAGGAACCTTTGTATTCTTCCTGCCTCGGATTTAGAATCAGCCACTTTTCTAAGGAATTCTAGTTCTTTTTAGTACAGAATGGTATCAAGAGATGAATTCTCAGGGTTAGAGCTGCTCGTTACTACTAAAGTGACATTGTTTCCAGGCCATCCTGAGAAGCATCCCTAAAATGTATTTAGAGGATACATTTTAAAATAATGACTTTATATCAATAAATTTAACTTTACCATGCTAGTGGCTCAACTAAATTTTTTGATTGGTATCTGTCTTCTGTAGCATCATAAATCTAGACACAGATAATTAATATGCTTAATTGCTTTATCTTACTGTATTAAAGAATAATCTCAAGATAACTAAGCAGTTATCTCAAGGTAACTAAACTAAATAGTAAAGATACTGTTAATTAACAACAGAATGAACTGTAATATTCTTTTGTGTGCCTTCGTTGCCTTTAAGCATGTACAAAGGTGTAAATGCTTTAAATGCCATTCGTTGTGTAGTTACCTCCCAATTGATGTGTGTGTGTATATATGATTGGGTTTATTTGTTTCCCTTTATTTTCAATTTTAGGGAAGTGTTTTTTACTAGTAACGCACTGGTAGAATCTACGAGTCAAAATGACCTAGAGAGGCGTACGGAGAGCGTTTTGGTTTTCACCCCTGTTTTAGTCGCTCTGTTCCGCACTTCCGTTTCTTATTAGTAAATTTCCTCGCGGACCAGCTATCAGGGCTCAGCAGGTGGGAGGCGAGACATGAGCGGGGCCTGCAGAGCAGAGGAAGCGGTGGGAGAAGCCGTCTGGGATTCGCAGCTCACGAGCTCCCTCTTCTGTTCAGTCTTAGGCAGTTTATTTAATAAAAGTTCGGGGGGGTGGTTGTTGCTGGTGGTGGTTTTTTCCCTTCACATTTCCTATCATTTCCTCTTGGTTTCACACTTCTCGCTTTCTTTCTCAGACCTCCCCTGAGATTTCCACAGATTTCCCCTCCAGGAGGTCGTTGCATTCTCTGTAGTTTTGGGGTTCTGCCGCCGTTCCTGCTGTTTCTGTATTTCTCCCCCACTTCTCACCAAAGCGGCCTTTCTGATGTCCCTCCGCACCCTGCACTTGTAATTTCCACGTCTGTGGCCTTAAGATCTCCCTCCCTACTTCCCCACGTATACGCGTTCATTAAAAATTGGGCAAAGGGTGTCTGCCTGGCATTTCTCTGCCTGGAGGTATTGATTGTTTTATTATCGTTGGTGAAAGAACTCCGGAAATTTCTCCCCAAAATATGACTCCGTAGTAAAGAACATTTGGAATCAAAGGCTGTTAGAGATTAGTAGACCCTCGGAAGAGGCTTTCCTTCTAACTGCATGACCTGATCACAAGATCCAGGGGGCAGTGGTTTCCTTTGGTCTCCTTCTCATCTCAATATATTCAGGAAAGAAGATCACAAGACTGCAAGCAGACCGGGCATGAATTATTTTAAACACAATACTTGTCACTCAAGTTAATTTAGAAGTCAGTCTGTCTCCCACGTCCATTTTTCCTCCCTGACTTCATTTGTCACCCCTAAACAGAATTACTTACACGCCTCATTTCCCCTCCCCTCCAAAAAGACAGGTATAGACCATCTCTGAAGTTCTCGGGGGTCCCAAGTAATCACTCTGTGAGTCGCCACATGCCCATGGTAAGTAAACCCTTCTCTTATTAATCTGCTTGTGAGTTGATTTTTCCGTGACCTTTGGGAGGGGAGGACAAGTTTCCCATCACCTCCTACATTGGCCTTAGTCCTCTAGGATTCTTTAAAGGATTTTTGTTCTGTTTTGTTTTGTTTTATAGGATTTTCAAAGAGAGAATATGAGGAAATTGGAGCCTAACCTACAGCCATTCTCTTATCAGAACACAAAACTCGCTCAAGGATTTCTCAAGTCATTTGACAGTGGCGTTCTTTCTCTCTTACCGGTTTCAAGTGAACAACTCAGGAAAATGGAGAAGTCCACTGCAGGAGGCTTTAGGGATCGATAACTAGTATAAAATCATGACCACTGCTAGGGCAAAGTCAAGCCGAGAAGCTGAAAACAATCTGCTTTACTCAAGTATTTTCTTGAGGGACCCAACTAAAGTACCCTCAACCCTGGTGTCGTATGGTAAATGTCCTCAAAGTAAAAAGAAAAAAACAAAACTGGGCACCAAAGTGGATTTGGGTCTGTGTGTATTTCTATCATCTGAAAGTGTTTCACACTCAGCTCTTCTTTCAGAGGTCTAGATGAACTCTCACAGTTCTCAGAAATGTTTTCATATTTTTAAAGAATACCTACATGTCAAGGTTGGAAACCCATGTGATGTTGAAATGATTCCATCACATTTAAAACAACTATGGTGCATACTGCAGGGTACTTGTTAAATATATTAAGAGTTGAGTATAGGGCGGCACCTGTGGCTCAGTGGGTGGGGCACTGGCCCCATATACCTAGGGTGATGGGTTCAAACCTGGCCCCAGCCAAATTGCAACAAAAAAATAGCTGGGTGTGATGGTGGGCACCTGTAGTCTCAGCTACTGGGAAGGCTGAGGCAAGAGTATCGCCTAAGCCCAAGAGCTGGAGGTTGCTGTGAGCTGTGATTTTACAGCAATTTACTGAGGGTGAAAAAGTGAAACAAACATAAAAAAGGGCAGCACCTGTAGCTCAAAGGAGTAGGGCGGTGGCCCCATATGCCAGAGGTGGTGGGTTCAAACCCAGCCCCAGCTGAAAACTGCCAAAAAAAAAAAGAAAAAGTTGAGTATAAATGTCTTAACACAATAAGTGAGGTGAAGGCTATGTTAACCAGTTTGATGAAAACATTCAAAATTGTATATAAAATCAACACATTGTACCCCATAAATGCATTAACATACACAGTTAGGATTTAATTAAAAAATTGCTAAAAGGGAAATAAAAACCTATACATTTTAAGGTGATTGTTTCTTGCATTGACTTCCTGAATTATTAAAAAGTAGTAGTGGTTCAGCTCTAGCCCAGAAACACAGAACACTCTAATTCAAATATGCAGCACATCAAAAGATTTATTGTACCAAGTTTTTTATTTTTTTTAATTCAGTTTTTAGTTTCAAAAGCTAGGGTGATTTCACCTGACAATTCGTTAAAAGGAAAAAAAAATAGAAAGAGAGGACATTTTTTTCCAGAAATATGAACAAGGGCAATTTTGAAACATTTTTTTCAAAGCAATTTGAGGATCTCCTGTTCTTCTACATCCTCTGAGAAGCAGATACGAAGACATAATTATACATGCAAGAGATTTACTGGGGGCGTTCTATGTGAAGGTAAATGAGGAGGGCACTGCAGGAAGCAATCGCTGTATATTTGATCCCTGTGGAAGAGGGAGGAGAAAAGAGGGCTGTAGAGAAGCATCTTACCCTGAGGTGCAGGTCTGAGAAATTTCATCAAGCATATCACCAAGTCCTGCAACGAAAATCACCTCTGCCCGGGAACAGTCACTACCTGCCAGGCACAATCACTGCCTGTGAGCCGCTTGTGGGAAGTGTGATCTTGGCATGAACTGGGGGCTGGCAGGTTCAGAGCACAGCCACTGCAGCCGTAAGTCACTCTCCCAGCAGTCAAATAGCTCATTTTCATGGCTGTCATTTATCTAAAGTAAAGAAATCACATTAAACTACCCATCTCTAAATTACAGCATCTCATCCCTGTTTTATGCAAAAATCCAAACTTAGATGCAAAACACGTCTACTTAGAAGATACTGATACCGACAACAAGAATAAAAGCTACCGCTTTCTTCTGTATCTTAAAAATGTGGCTGTGGTCTAAAAAGTTAGGTATTTTGAACTATTCCCAGAAAGCAAGTTGGAAATGAAGATCATTAACTTCATGAAAGGGAAAAGCATAGGACCACCTCTGACATAGAAGTGTTGGTCATTTTTTTAAACTGTTATAATTACTGTCCTGGCTATATGAGAAAAGGGCTTTGAAGAATTGCAGCGTGCATGATTAATGGAATTCTTTCTCAAGGCTGATCTCATTAACTTGTGCTTTTAACAAATGTATTAACTAATGATTAATAAAATAACACTTTGAACCAGGCAGCAATCACAGAGCAGGGAGCCTGAGTGTCAAAGTCTCAGGATACAGAACTCATGCCATTCCACCAAGTTCTCTAAGTGAGATTGATTCTTTTTCTTTTTTTTTCTGGTGGCGTCTTCTACACCTAAGCGTTCCTCTTGGTCCTAAACTCCAACTCTCTCTCCCTAACCCAGCTCCTAATAATTCAACCTCCTGCTGCCCATGGCTGCGTCTTACTGTGGCCCCTAGTTGCTCACAACAATTTTCTTTGACCATTTTTCAGTTTTCCCGGTAATTCATGAAGACCCAATTATGTTGTTCCAGTCTGGCATTTCCCAGAACTTACTCCTTTTTGTGTATGTGTGAAGCTGTCACTTAGATTGAGATTCTTCTATTTACAATAGCTCCTGTGATACCCATTTGGGATTTTCCTGATTTGGAGCTTATGGGATGGTTCTGGGCTCCTTTCAGTCAAGGGAACCAGAATACCAGATGGAGAAGGGTCATTCTCCTCCTCTGTTTTCCAGTTCTGGAAAAGTCTAAGACGGAAACTGCCTCTTAAGGGTTTATTAGAATTTATCCCTAAAATTCTCACTGGAAGAAATGTCATAGTCTGATTAATTTGCAATCCAATATGATAAAATAAAGATAAAAAAATCTTAATCAAATCAACCGTAAGAAGTGAGAAAAAGAAAAGCAATTGAAACTAACGGTAAAGAAACCAGAGAAAATAGAGAGGATTGATACATCAGCCAAGTAATTAGACAACAAATAATTTAGTAGCTAATTTTGCTCAAAACGTGACGTACAACATAAATTCCCAAGCCCTGAAAAGAACCATGAGAAAATTAAGTGGGTAATGAACTGAGACTGGGCATGTGATTTCCGTAGGGAGGTCGGACCAATGTCAGAAATGGTCATGTTTGACCTGAGAGCCGAATGACTGACTGGGAGGAAAGGGTTCTGGTGACTTCATCTAACTTTTCAACATCTCAGGATGTTACAATTTTATTTCCCTTTTATTCTACTTCTCTTGTTCTAGACCCCTTTTTTTATGGTGTGTATTTCCCAGACACAATTTAGGTTAAATTTTCCATATTGTTTTCTTGCCATTATTCTAGTCAAATTGGTATCTGCAGTTATTCATATGTTATTCCTAAAACTATTTATTTGCTCTGTATCTCTCTTTTTGGGGTCATATTTTAAGAGGTTTTGTATGTTATTTCATGATTTTTAAGGCTTATGTTTCTGTTAATGCTATTCTTCACTTGTGTTATGTTCATTTCTACTTTTCCTTCAATAAATCCGTTACTACTTCCTTCTTAGAGTTCATTTTCTAACTTAACATGAATGTATAGTTCATTGATTTTAAATCTTTTGGTTGTTAATACATACATTTAAAACTTTAAATATTTTTCCTACCTGTCTCAGATCAGAGCCTTTGCATTACTTTGGCTTGAAGATGTTATCTTGGAACCAGTATTCATGTTTTGCTAGAAAGTTTTAAGATTTCGTTTTTATTTTGGGTACAGTTACTCTGTCACTAATTGACATTGTCTGGTTTGTGTATGACACATCGTCCTTAGGCGGGTTCTTTTCATCAAAGAACTCATTCTTCTATCTAGCTTATCCGCTGTTTTGTCTGTTTCTATGTCACAGGTACTTCTCTGGATGTCCTGTTGGTTAGAAGTCAGGACTAGTGGATGTACGCTCTGTATTTCAAAAACTCTCTTCACATCTTTATGCATCTTTGTCTCCGTACGTTGTGCTCTCTGGTTTAACTCTTATACAAGATCTTCCAGGACATAATCTACTTTTCCTCTGGGTTCATTTTTGTCTTTTATTTTTAATTTCAACAATAGCTTTCATCTTTGAGGTTTCTATTTTTTCCTCCACTGCTAACAGTTTCTATTTTATAGCTGTGGTTTACTTCTTTCTGTAATCCAACTGAAGGTAGAACATATAAAAACCAGGGAAGGTTCTAGCTGGAAAAAAAATCTTCAGTGTTTGCTGCTATCATTAATCTAATTATTATTATTTTTAAGTTCAAATCTGCCTCCTTGGTTAACAAGTGCCTGAGGTTTAGATTCTTCCATATGTTAACATTTTCATCTGTCTGGACTTTCTTGATCTGTTAGCTATCCTTGCAACATGCTAATCTCATAGCAGTGAAAAAAAACAAAATTGGAGAAACCATGAGATGGTTCTTAAATTTTTTTTGAATATAACAGGTGGTGGATACTTAGATTCCTTTTACCAAACAAACCCCCGTGTGAAGCCTGAAATTACAGTAGGGCAGAAATATATTCCTTGCATTGAGAGGTAATGGAAATTGAATTTCTATAGGAGAGCATAGAGAATTAATAAAAAACAATACTATCGACCCCATGCCTTTTAACTGTAGCATCTTCAGTGGTACAATGGTTAAAATTTCGTGGTATGTGTATGAGGTAACTGTCATACATATTTAAGTATGTCAAGAAAGCAAGGATTATTTTGTTTAAAAATATAACTTTTAAGATAAGGGGATACACAGCCTAATAGAAGCTGTGCTGCTATTCATTTCCTAAACATCCATTCTCATAAATTCTTTAATCTGTATATATTTGAAAGAATAATTTCATAAAAATAAATTCAATGATTCCATTTGATATGTGATGTCATTGAGTTCACATGATAAATTGTACTTCATACTTTGCAGTTGGATTTACTTATGACATATTTCTAAGTGTAATTAATTGCAGCTTCTTAATTTGAAAAAATTGTTTAATGCCCTTGACAAGGTTATATGTATATAGCTCTAATAAAGAATCAGTTGATAACTGTATTCTCATCCTTTGGCCACATGGCATTCTTACCAATTGAAAGAGAGAGAAAGAACACAATTTCAGTGAATTAACCAACATACATTAGAATCGAAGTTTCAGTCTTTATTTCTCAAATATTTATAATATGGGATACTATGAAAATATTTAATTTCTTTACAGAGGTACAATTTGAATTATGTCCTATTTAGGAAGTGACAAGATTAAATTTTTAGAAGAGACAAAAACATATTTTCTAATGTGAAATTTTCTTGATATAAACGCAGTTCCAGTATAATAAATCATTAATACATAACTATAGTTTTCTTTTGTTTTTTTTTTGAGACAGAGTCTCAAGCTCTCACCCTGAGTAGAGTGCTATGGTGTCACATTTCACAGCAACTTCAAACTCTTGGGCTTATGCAATTCTCTTGCCTCAGCCTCCCAAGTAGCTGGGACTACAGGTGCCCACCACAATGCCCAGCTATTTTTATTTTTGTTGCAGTTGTCATTGTTGCTTAGCTGGCCGGGGCTGGGTTTGAACCTGCCAGCCTTGGTGTACATGGCCAGTGCCCTACCCAGGGAGTCACGGGTGCCCCCCTACCTGACTGTAACTTTTAAACAATTTAATTTTCATTTTTGTCTTTCATAAAATGGGGGATAATTATTATCTTCTGGGCCTTTCTCCCTTTGTGTTACCAGTGACAAGTGGACAAAGTTTAGTTACTGTCCAAGAATTTCAGATTAAAATATTTATGAGTTAACTGTGCTTTATAAGATAATAAATGCAATAAAAGACCATTTATTGGATCACTATCCATCTGTTCCTACTGTAACCCAAATACAGAAGGGACTATAATCTTGAGTTGGAAGAGACACCTGCCGTCACATGCCAAGTCTGTATTTGTACGCTTAAACCTTAATCTGGTCAGTAATAGTGTTTTTATCCATGGTGACAGTCTTAGAGAAGAAAAAAAGTCAAAATATTAAATCTGCTTTATTGCAAGAATGACAAGCGTCAGGATAGATTTCTTTAGAAATTATTCATTTTTCAAAATTGAATGAAAAGAACAAACATTAGAATAGAAATAAGGTTTAAAATTTGAGAAATACTCAAAAACTAAAATAAACTTCCAAATTACAAACTATTTCAAAATTGCAGAATTGATTCATAAAATATTTATAAAACGATTACTCTTACATTTTTTAAAGTGGGATGAGAAGGCTTATGGTTTTTTAATGAAATGAAATAATTGGCTTTTGTCAATTCGAGTTGAAATGTGTTTTCCACAGCTGTGGAGGCATCACACTTGGCTGAATAATGACAAAATTCAAGATATTGTGCTGTCTTCAAAACTGGCAAAATACAGTGTGAAGGCAATAATTAGTGTGTAAGAAAAATAAAATATACACACATGTAAATACTTCACTTTGTATTTCTAGGAATACAAAAGAACAGAGAACTAAAAAAAAAAGTTTCTATCCCTCTCCTACTGGCTTCGCCATGAATTTTTGCAGTCAGGGTTCAAATCAATGAAGCAAACTTCTAGAATACCAATATACCATTGATTGCAGAGTTTTTAACTTAGACAATTTAGGAAGCTGGTCCAGGGGAAATTCTTTATTCTCTGTTTGATGCTGCAGCCTAAAGTCAGATGGGCAGGCAGCTGACAAGGAAAGGCTGAAAGGAAATTGGGAGAATGAGTGAATCCATGTGGGCAGACTAGAACTTGCACAGGTCTCTAGCTGCCTCTAAGCCATAAATGTGATGATTGAGTTGTTCTCCAGGAAAAGGTAGCATCCTTCAGCACAGAGAAAAACATGCACTTGGCCCACGAGTCAAAAAGCTGAAAAGAAGCAGAAGGGACTGGAGTCCAGATGTTGCCCCATGCCAAGAAGGTGACCAGCAGATAAGTGATAGCACACATTAACTGCTTCATGCCCAGTGACCTGCCTTAATCTACGACTGTAAAAAGTGTGGAGCTGGTATTTCACTAATACCTTCCAATTACCACCAAAAATATCTCACCCTAACCCAGGCATGGCTAAATCAATCAGTACCACCCACTCCACTTCACCTCTTGTCAATTTCATATTTATATACACCGCTGGTAACTATACTTAGAATAATTTCTAAATAAAGATGACGGCCAAATCATTCTGGTCTAGAACAAAGTGCAATTGTCCTTTTTACAGTGGCCCCTCCCTTGAAATAATATACAAAATCCATTTCTCCATCAGTGAGAGATGTTTGTTCCTTTCCTACTCAAGCCACATTTCATCTTCACTATCTTATGAATTAAATATTATGACACGCCATGAACTGCTAATATTTCTTGTGTTATATGTTAGGCAAATGGAAAAGGAAAAAAAGAGAAAAAATGTTAACCTATACACCACCATTTGTATAACAAAAGAAGGAAAAATACTCATAAGAATTAAGTTCTCATTTCGGCCACTGGTCATGTGGTCATGTATAGAATTTAAAATAACTTATTCTATTAGCCTTTGCCTTAGCAAGTACCTTGGCTCATTATGATTTGGGCAAAGCCATAAGAGCACCTCATGTATTAGATTGCTTTTATTTCCCAATGTTTACTTACTGGGAATAGAAACACAGAGTATCCCCAAATTTTATGAAGTATTTTCTCTCCATGTGTTGGCCACCTCTTTGCAAACTTTTGTAATGAATATTTTGTAGATAAAGCTAAGTTTAGCTACAAGTTCCCATTTTCCCTATGTGTGGCTACTTTACAGGAGATTTGGGGGGTATTCTGTATTAAGAGGTACCCCAGCGGTACCTGCGTTCCTAACAATACAATTCCCCACGAAGTTTTGTCACTCAATTGACCTTTCCACTGACCTTTGTTTCAGGTCAGTGGATTTAGGGTGGTGGGGATGATACTGAGAGCAATACATGTCATCAGTCTCTCTAATCATCTATGTTAAGGGAAATGAATCCCTCGGTCAGGAGCGTGGAGTATCATGATGGTGAAGAAGGCCTTGCTGAAGTTCATAGACGATGGGTCTGGCAGAAGCTGGGAAGGCACACCTGTTTCTGGAGTAAGTGCCTGTTCCTTTGGGAACAAAGCACTGCTCCTCCCTTCACGGGAAAAAAACAAACAAAAAAAGAAAACCCCAGATAGTTGCCCTGAAGGAACCACACTAGCAAGGGTTTCTCTGTGGATGGACTTCAGACACACCATTCTGCTACTCACTAGTTCACTGTCCACCCTCCTCAAGCAGAGTCATTTGCCTTAAAATTATCTTCTTATCTATTGGGCACTTATCTGCAACAGGCTTTAAGCCTTTCTAAAAGCCTAATCACTTTGTTTGTAATATCTCAGTTGGGGGCTGCAGAAGTGATTATCACTTAGAGCAGAGACAGTAATAGAGAAACGCTGTAAAAATTATGTTTTCATTTAAATATCTCCATCAGCACAAAATTATTCTATGTATGTATATATGTGGGGGGTGGTATGTGTGTGTGTGTGTGTGTGTATGTGTGTGTGTTTGATTTAAAAACACAGGTTTAACTTGAGTCTGAAACGCTTGGCCCCTTTAAATGGACCAAATCTTATTTCCTTACGTGTTATGTATGAAATTGTGTTACACAAACTATGTAGGTTCAAGTTCTAACCCCCAGTTCATCAGTATTTAATCATATTTGGAAAAAAGCTCTCTAAAGATATGATTAAGTTAAAATGAGATTTTAGAGTGAGACCTATTCTTTTATTACTGTTGTTCTCATAAGAAAAAATCAGGACACAGAGAGACCACAGACACATAGGCAGGTGAAGCTTCACCCATGTTGGCGAGATGGCCAGGAAGTGGCCATCTGTAAGACAAGGAGGGAGGCTCAAAGAAACTAACCCTGCCAGCCCTTTGATCTTGGACTTTTATCCTCCAGAGCTATGAAAAACTAAATGTCTGTTGTTTAAGCCACCAGCCTGTTTTGGCAGCCTTAGCCCTCGCAAACCGGTGCACTACCTGACTGGTACTGAAAAGGTTATATATATTATGTAGACTCTTTTTCCTTGCAAGGTCATGAGCTATTTGGGAACAGTGACCATGTCTTTTCACTTGGCACTTTACACAGCAGCATGTGAAGACACAGTCACTCTTCAATAAATTGCTGTTAAGTTGACAATAAAAGGAAAAGAACATTCAGCTTGGGATGCAATAACTTTTAGTGATAAATAAGTATTTTAAATAAAAATCAATTTGGAATAATGTAGCCATTAAATTTTGAAGGTTATATTTTTGGAACAAGCATTACATTTTTAAAAATATTGTCAAAAACAAATGTTACATGAAAATAAGAAAAAAAAATGTTAAAGCCTTTTTTTTCCCTCAAACCGTTGCTAATAGTATGTATTTGGAAAGAAACAGCAATTTTTTTCTTCTTCACAAACATCTGTGCTAGAATTATGAAGCAGTTACTGTCATTTTTT
Source organism: Galago senegalensis (assembly GCA_963575145.1). NCBI lineage: Eukaryota > Metazoa > Chordata > Mammalia > Primates > Galagidae > Galago > Galago senegalensis. The sequence goes on along the minus strand of CAUYTI010139005.1, from coordinate 9,553 downwards.
TCTTCACTTTCTATTCAAAATCCTACCTGCCTTTCAATCATTGAAGCATTTATTATGTAATGCCTATTTGCCAGGTACTAGAATTAGAAAATTAAAGAAATAGCACTAGACAGCCCCAGATAGCACCAGACAGCAGCAGGTGCACAGACATGGGGGTGGGGCCATCCGGCATAACTACCCTAGGAAATAAATGTGCAGAAACGGAGGCAGTTAGGTACACGGATTCAGCTTTGCGTTCTGGGTCAAGACCTAGTTTCAAAACCACATTCCGGTCTATTTCACTTCTGTTTTAGCCCCTAATACTTTAGATTCATCTGTTACACCACTTTTCCTTGGTACTGTAAGCATTTCTTTCACACCGTGCCTTTTCCCATTAGGATAGAAGTCCAAAAGAGGAACCTTGGCTTACTTCATTTTCTATGTCCACTATTCATACCATGTCTGGCATAGAGTTAAACTTCAGTAAAGACTCAGTAGAAATAAATGTGTTGAATGAACAGTATATGAGGAAAAACTAAGTTATATGTCAGAGCAGATTGTTTTAAAATACTACTAAGGCATGAGCCCCCAAAATCTAGGCGAAATATCTGGTAAAACAATATTTTGTCAATACGTTAGCACATCTCTCAGTGTTTCTCTGCCTGACCATATTACTTGTATGGGGAAAAAATAGACATGTAATGTCTGATTTGAATTGCTAACTATAAACTATTTTATTGTCTGGAGGGCTGACTTTTAAGGAAATTTTATAAAGGCTAACAAGCAAATATTCCCACTTATTAATTAGAGTTCTTGTGAAATTTGTCCAAAGAATGATGTACTTTTGGAAGGACAAAATGAATGCTCTGTACAAAGAAATCATAATTACAGCTAAACAGTTGACAGGTCATAAATAATATATTCATTCCATAAAGTTGCCATAAAATTTCAATTTCAGATTTAGCAATCTGTGTTCATGGGGAATATATTTAATTCATATGAGCAAATCCTTCTTTAAAAAAATTCACTGATTAATATTGGGTAAAGGCTTTTCTCTAAAACTTCTCAACCTAGTAATCCAATACACAGAGTCTTTAGAGCTACTGAATAGAAATAATAGAAGTCTACCGTATCGGTTTCATAATTTTTCTCATATTTAAAATTGAAAGAGCATCTGAAAAAATAGATTTCAAAGAGAACTGAGAATAAATCCAACAATTTTAAAAAATACACTGTAGTTAGAAATCAGAATTGGCTCGGCGCCTGTGGCTCAAGCGGCTAAGGCGCCAGCCACATACACCTAAAGTGGTGGGTTTGAATCCAGCCCGGACCCGCCAAACAATAATGGCTGCAACCAAAAAAATAGCCGGGCATCGTAGCGGGTGCCTGTGGTCCCAACTACTTGGGAGGCGGAGGCAGGAGACTCGCTTGAGCCCAGGAGTTGGAGGTTGCTGTGAGCAGTGAAGACATAGCCCTCTACCCAGGGGAACAGCTTGTGGCTCTGTCTCAAAAAAAAAAAAAAAAAAAAAAGAAATCAGAATTGAGATGTACCATCTAACTCAATTGAAAGCTGAGAATTAACTTCCCCCGTGTGAGTATATGTGTGTGTGTGTGTTAGCCTTCAGTGAATGAGTTGACCATAACCTGTCAATTCAGATCCATCTAATGCCCCTTATTTTTGCATCAACATAAACAACTGCATTGATATTTTTTAAGGCTTTAAATTCATTGACACTTCTGGAACTTTCTGCATCTTTATGCAATTTTGTTTACCATGACAATAACTAAAAAGGTTGACTGATAATCTTCTGTCTCCCATTTCACTGAGATTTTACAATAGTTAGTGCTCTAGCCAAAACCTCTACAACAACTTTTTTCGTTTTTTGAAACAGAGACTCACTCTGTGGGCCAGGCTAGAGTGTCCTGGCATCAGCCTAGCTAATAGCAACCTCAGACTCTTAGGTTCGAGTGAACCTCCTGTCTCAGCCTCCTAAGTAGCTGGGACCACTGCCATAATGCCCTGCTAATTTTTCTATTTTTATTAGAGACGGCGTCTCACTCTTGCTCAGGCTGATCTTGAACGAGTGAGTTTCCGTGATCTTCCCACCTCGGCCTCCCAGAGTGCTGGGATTATGGGCATGAGCCACCTTGCCTGGCCACTAGAACAATTTTTTCAGAGTAATTTAATTTTTATTTTACTTTGTTAGATAAAATAGAACAATGGCATTTTATACTTAGGAAAAAATTTAAGTACAATTAACTGTTGCACTTGTCTCTGTTTACATTTGAATCAAAGACCACAGAGCTTTGCTAACAAAAAACACATAGGATACTTTTCCGTCTGGCATGTTTAAGTCCCAGTGCTGTGCCCAGAATTTCCACAAAGACCACACTGCCAAGCAAGGCAAATTTACAGCAGAGTCCTTTTATTGAAGAGCTGGCCAGCGACTGCCTCAGTATCCCAACGTGAGGTTTCTGAGAACAGCCGCGAGTGCTTAAGGAGTCGGGTTTTTAAGGCTTGGTCTGAATCCTGGTTGGGACACAGGCTGTCCAGGTGCATTCGGGTGGGGTAGGAAGCAAGCGTTATACAGAAGTAGAATTTTGTGGTTAGCTAGCTATATGTCATACAGCTTTGCTTTAATATTTTCCCATACATCTTAGCTCTAATATCTTTCCACCTGGTATTGTTTAAAGGTCAGTTCATTTCCCAGGGAGTTAGTCAAGTTGGTGAGTACTTTCCCATCTATCTTGGGAGTGAACCAGACTTACTCCATTCTGTTGAGGGCTAGCAGCCCAGGAATTTTCCAGGAGTTAACTGGTATTTCCCTACTTTAGCCTAGGCCTAACAACAGGTCAGAGTAGGTGCTAGTACTATTAGGAACCCAGAAGAGGTCCAGAGAGGCTGCCTCATCCGTGACTCTGACTGCCTAGTCCTCTGTGAGTAAACTGTCGATTAGGGAGACTCTCAGATTTGCTGATTACCGCCTGTTGCAGACCCACTTTTCCTTGGGTCTTGAAAATCAAGCCAGTTAACAATCCCATCACCTCAAACACTTAACACTTTTTGTGATGAGAACATCTGAAATTCATTCTCTTATCAGTGTTTAATGCAGAATACTCTGTGATTAACTGTATTTGTTACGCTATGTAATAGAACTAAAACAAAATAAAACTTGACCGCTGTGTACATGTTCTCTGAACATTATTTGGGATGACTCAATAATCTTCTCCAAATTTAATAACCGTGCAGGTTAGAAGTCTGAAAAAAATAATGTCCAAAAAACGATGTAGTTTTGGAAGGACAAACAGAATGTTCTGTATGAAGAAACCATTGTAGGGCCATATGTACAGTCATTTATTTCATAGACTTTCTCTCTGTCACACATAATTTACTTGAATAACAATATGTGATTGAAATTTGTTAAATAATATTTAACAGGAACCAGATGCTATATTGAATGGCTTTAGACATGATATTTAATGATAATAACCTTGTGATATTAGTTTTATGATTAAATAAGGTAATAACTGTTGGTGAAAATGGTTACACAATTCTCTGATTATGCTAAATACCATTGTCATGCTCCTTAAATGAATGAACTGTATGTATGCAACTATGTTTCATTCAAGTGCAAACATTCACTTGTTCAAGTACAATGCAAACATTCAAGCGCAAAAACATTCAAGGGCAACACTATTCTCTCCACATCTTTGACATGTTCAGCTTGATTTTTGTAGACATGACCTAGTTCTTAGAAATGGAAAATGGAGTGGGTGGTGCCTGTGGCTCAAAGGAGTAGGGAGCCGGCCCCATATACTGGAGATGGCAAGTTCAAACCTGACCCTAGCCAAAAACTGCAAAAAAAGAGAGAGAGAGAGATGGAAAAGGGAGAATGATGGACATTACAGAATAGAGAGGCATGCAAGAGGAGAAAGATTGAATTACTGACAGGCTCTCAGTTTTTGCGTGCAACCCTCTTGAAGGACTGACTGCATTCTTATTCTTAGGTTCCATGACACACATTGTAGATATAAAACTTTGAAAGAAATTTTTATTTGTTTTGTAGGTTGGATTAGGATATGTTGCTTCTATTTAAAAGAGTTACACTTTCAAACTCATTTATGCATCTTAGAAGAAGTAGGGATCTAATTATAGAAGTGTGAATGTCAGTCCCTTTTGGATAGGACCTCAAAATTTAAAAAATTCTAACTTACTATCTGGTCTTATTGCTCTTGTTAGTATCTATGTCCTTGACTCCCTACATGGTATATTTACCTCTCCAGTTTCCTGCTGAAATATTAATCATGAATAGCATCGGGTTTATGGTAACATAGTGAGGATAATTTTCTAGGTATAACTGGAGAATTGTAAATCATAGTTAGTCTTGTTAACCTTCTAATTTGTTTGGCAAATTGAGAGCCAGCTGAGAGTCAAATGGGAGTGTAGAAAGCACTATAGCACAACTTATCCTAAATATAAAGAAATCGAGGCCTGAAGAGGTGCGGTCATTCCACTTCACTCAACACTCTTGGTACCTGACCACATTCACCATTGACCTTGCATGGCGGATGTTTTCAGACAGGAAACATTTGCTAATTATCACCATAGAGTAAATCGTATTCTCTAAATGTACCTATTTGCATTCTCCTGGGGCTAGTCGTTTTCACAGAGGTTTCTAAGTTTCAGGGAAAAATTAGAATGTTGAAACCTTGTGATATTACATTTGATGTGAATAAAGTTCTTAAACTGCTTTCTTTCTAATTAGAACAAACTCAGGGGACCAGGAGAAAGATGAATATTACGTACCATAAAATTCTACTGAAGTAGAACAGTACTTTAATTATATTCAATGAATTATTAAATATTTTTTTCAGAAAGAAAGGCTACATGGTGTAGTCAGTGGAAAATTCATGAGCAAAAGACAGTTGAGAGCTGTGTTTACACCTACCGGTGCCACTACCTGGCTAGGTGCTCAGAGGGATGAAGACTATGAGCAAATAAGTGATTTCAAAAGTCACTTCCAGCTGTTAAGCTCCTTTTTATGATAACAAGGACTAACGTTTCAAGGTATTTCCCAGGACACATTTTGTATTCATCTCTTTAAAACAGTGCAATTTTACTTCTTTTTTCTTTCTTTTTTTTGGGGAGGGAGGGGTATGAACCTGCCACCTTGGGTAGGGGGCCGGCGCCCTACTCCTTTGAGCTACAGGAGCCGTCCTGTAATTTCACTTCTTCATGTGCCTTTTTACAGTTTTAATTCCTATAACTGGACACTCACTGAAGCAACTTTAACTCAAGATTATTTTTCAATGACTGATAACTGAATAATCGATTGTAGACGTGGCTCCCCTGTAGAGATGTTCATTTGCATGATGAATCTCCTGGTCAGTGTTAGTAGGTGCCACAAAGCTCCGCCAGGGAAGCACTGAAATTTGCCGGGACAGTAGCCTACTATTTAATTTACACGTCATTTCTCACAGCTGTTATACCTCTACTTGAAACTAGTATGAGTTTATTTTTAGTAGTACTCTTAGAGAAGTAATTAGTGTTCTAAATTTAAATTTAATTTAGTATCCCCAGGAGAAGCTGAAGTATATAATGTTAATTTGTTTGTGTTTATGTGGTTCAGCTTTAATTAGCGAGTTCAGTCAATGTCTAATGGACTCTCTATAAAATGATAGTGTTTGATGAAATTGTCCTTGCATAATGAGAGATAGTTACCATAGAGAAATATTTTAGTTCATAAATTAACAATTTTACCCTGGATTATTATATTCATCGAGTTAAAAGTCATATAAATTTTAATGATATGCATTATACAGGGTGGAAATAAAGTTAATGCGCAATTTAAAATAGTTTAACAGGGCGGCACCTGTGGCTCAACGGAGTAGGGTGCCAGCCCCATATGCCAGAGGTAGCAGGTTCAAACCTGGCCCTGGCAATAATAATATTAATAATAATAATAAAAATAGTTTAAGATAGTAAATTGCACATAAACTTTATGCACATCTTGTATTATTAAAAAAAAAACAGAATCAGCTCTTTTCACAAAATTAAAATTTCCTTAAGTAAGCCCTGTTTAATTTATTGAAAAAATAAAGTTTAGTTAATTAATTATAAAATAGCTAAGCAAAATACCATAGTTTTGCTAATCGAAATGATTCGACATAATATTCAGCTATTTAATTTTGTGAAGTTTGAATAGTATGCAAGGTCCATTACAATGAAAGATTTCTAGCATGATGGCTACATGAAGTCTAGGCATTTGGAATAGACTGTTGACATTAGCATTTTGAAAAAAAGACCTTTGAAATCACTTTCTTCTAGTGCCTTCTCAGGCTTAGTAGAAGATTATGGCCCAATAAACTAACGTACATGTTTATAGAGACTCTGTGCTTATGTGAAATAGCAGCATATCTCTGCTCTCAATCATTTTGTCTACTTTTATTGCAAAACCACATTTAAAATAGGTTCTCAGTGCTGCCCAAAGTGTTAGGTCAAGTCCAGGTCATCTTTTACCAATTAAAATAAAATTTATGACTAATAATGTTTTCTTGATATTAACAGTCATTCTCAGAAACAGACATAAAATTTGATGAATTTAAAAAATGAAGGGCAAAATATCTAATAAACAGCTAAGCATTTTTTTCTTTTTTAAAAATTTCATATTTATATGAAGATGCAAATGTTTAGGCTGCATTGTTTCTGCTTCCAAAGTACAAGTTGTAGCTGAACCCCGTACCCAGGAGTGTGCTGTATACTCCAACACTGGCCATGTTGAATGTTTGAATTTTATAATTGTAATATCTTATATGTTAAAATGTCTTCCATTTATATTTTAATTGTCTCATTACAACTATGACACTTAAATAAGTAACAAATTTCTGTTTTTCCTTTTATGTTTTAGGATTTAGAAATCAAATACTTTGTAATCACTTAAATGAGCTAATCTTAAACATCAGTTAACAAAGTTGCTAACCGGGAGTTGTGGCAGGTGCTTGCAGTCCCAGCTACTCAGGAAGCTGAGGCAAGAGGATCACATGAGCTCAAGATTTTGAGGTTGCTGTGAGCAACCACATAACATCATGGTGCCTTACCCAGGGCAACAGAGTGAGACTCTGTCTTTTAAATAAAAAGAATTTTTTTTTCCTTTTTCAAAAGGGAAAGATGAACTATGTAAAAATACTTTGGTCTTTGATATTCAACAGAAAACTTCTATGGCTTTATCTATACAATTAGATAATCATTTCCCAAACCATTCAAGTTTATGTAAATGTTTAATAACATGTAAGGCTCAGCGGCTCATACTGTAATCCTAGTTCAGAATCTGAGACAGGACATGCTGGTCTCAAATTCCTAGCTCAGGAATTGAGAATGGGCAACATAGCTACACTCTATGTCTAAACTAAAAGTTCAACAACATATCATAGCAATTATATTAAAAGCAAAATTATAATTGTTTAATTCTTTGATGTTATATGTTGATAAAGATAGATCACTCTGTCATTTAAAAGAATATATTTCAATAGCATACAGGAAGTATACTTTTACTACTTCATAGGCCTTTTATACATTTTTACATGTTTTTCATTTTTATTCACATTCTTCATTTTCTCCAAAATGGCCTTTATTTAGAAGGCCAAGCACAAAAATGTCAAATGATAAAGCATATTGAGAAAATAATAAACTTTACAACTTTCTTCTGTATGGAAAGTGATTCTCATTAGTAACATTTTTCCACCTTTTTGTCATCAAGAGATGTCAAATAATTTATTCCACAGGACTCCTCATTTCTACATCTAGAAAACCACAGGAACTATTAGAGGGACAAAAGGAGTTCCTTAAGAGCAACTACCCATTCATGTGAAGTTTCCAGCTGTACCTGAAATCTTGGATCTTAATAATCTTTTGGGTTAAAATCTTTACAACCTACGGAAAATATTAGAAAAAGTATTAGCCATCCGCTCCCCAGGGCTGTTGTCTCCTAAATGCTTTCTTGTATTTACTTAAATCACGGAAATATGATCTTAGGAAGATTGCTTAGCTTTATCATTATACAGGAATATGATGAGGCTTTGAAAGAGAGTGTAAAAAGGTGAAATTGCTCCAAGATGTATGGTACATTCCAAACCATACTGGTCTATTGTACACTATACAGATGAGTGCTCAGAAAAGCTGAGCAGAAAGAAAGGAGGAGACTAACGTGAAAATAGCTTTGGAATGATGTTGATTTGGTTTACTTAAAAAAATTTCACTTGGTCCCACATAACCATTATGGAAAACATAGGGCCATTTCTAGAGTGGTTTAGAAATGGAAACTTGAAATTTTTTATGTAATTCAATATAAAAGAATGAATATAAAAATGAAAGTTGCATGCATTGATTACACCTTATCTGAGGTACATTGTGCTAGGCATTTTGTCTGCATTATATTTGATTTCTCATATAAAGAACTCAACAGCCATTGGAGATATGAACAATTGTAATTATATTCTCTTTACAAATCAGATTTTGGGGGAAAGATAGTTTACAATTATAAAATTAGTAAATGTGAGAATCTCATTCATTCTACTTTCAAAATCCATAAGCACCATCAGGATGTAGCATTTCTAGAAAGTCTTTCAAGGTAAAGTTCTAAGATCATGAACACATAGAATATCAAGCCCGATATGAATAGTGGAGACATGCATGGCTGGATATTTTCTGAACAGTCCTCATCTATACTAAAACAATCTTGACAAGAAGATACTAATCACATAAAGATAATGTAAAAGAACACTCACAACCTAAGAAATTCTCTAGAGGATTTAATTGTTTAAACTGACATACTTCAGGAACAGAAAGGACGCCTGAAAGATTTAAACTTAAGACATGAAACCATGAAAATACTAGAAGAAAGTGTAGGGAAAACACTGAAAGAAATCGGCCTGGGTGAACATTTTATGAGGAGGACACCCTGGACAATTGAAGCAACATCAAAAATACACTATTGGGACCTGATCAAATTAAAGAGCTTCTGCACAACCAAGAACACAGTAAGTAAGGCAAGCAGACAGCCATCAGAATGGGAGAAGACTTTCGCAGGTTATGTCTCCAACAAAAAGGGAACACTCCTACACTGCTGGTAGGAATGTAAACTAATACGTTCCTTTTGGAAAGACATCTGGAGAACACTTAGAGAACTAAAAATAGACCTGCCATTCGACCCTGCAATTCCTTTATTAGGTATATTCTCAGATGACCAAAAATTACATTACAATGAAGATATTTGTATCAGAATGTTTATTGCAGCCCAATTCATAACGGCCAGGTCATAGAAGCCCAAGTGCCCATCGATCCACAAATGGATCAACAAACTGTGGTATATGTACACCATGGAATACTATGCAGCCCTAAAGAAAGATGGAGACTTTACGTCCTTCATGTTCACATGGATGGAGCTGGAAAATGTTCTTCTTAGCAAAATATCACAGGAATGGAAGAAAAAGTATCCAGTGTACACACCCCTATTATGAAACTAATTTATACTTTTTATATGAAAGCCTAATAACAGCCTAAGAATACGGGGAGGGC
>CAUYTI010139004.1:0-40194 GCA_963575145.1 Galago senegalensis | reverse complement strand
TGGGTAGAGTGCCGTGGCATTACAGCTCACAGCAACCTCCAACTCCTGGGCTCAAGCGAGTCTCTTGCCTCCGCCTCCCAAGTAGCTGGGACCACAGGCGCCTGCCACAACGCCCGGCTATTTTTTGGTTGCAGCCGTCATGTTGTTTGGCGGGTCCGGGCTGGGGATTCGAACCCGCCACCTTAGGTGTACGTGGCTGGTGCCTTAGCCGGTTGAGCTATAGGCGCCGAGCCTGATGATCTGTTTTACAACATCATAGATACACTTAACTATTCCTGAATTATGCACTTAAAATGGTTAAGATCTACTTCAAGTAGAATGGCCATTATTAAAAAGTTGAAAACAAACAAACAAACATAAGTTGGCACAGATGTGGTACAAAGGGAACAGTTATACATATACACTATTGGTGGACTATAAATTAGTATAACCCCTATGGAGATCAACACAGACATTTCTCAAATAACCAAAATTAAATCTACCATTTGATCCTGCAAACCTACTGTATCCACTCAGTGGAAAAGAAGCCATTACATCAAAGAGACACCTGTACTCCTATGTTTATCAGAGCACAATAAACAAAGATGCGGAATCAGCCTAAGTGCCCATCAACTGATGAGTGCATTAGGAAAATGGGGTGCATATATGTACCATGGAGTATTACTTAGCAATAAGAAAGAATGAAATAATGTCTTTGCAGCAACTTGGATGGAACTGGAACCCATTATCCTAAGTGAATAACTCAGGAACAGAAAAACAAATGCCACAAGTTCTCATTTGTAAGTGAGAGGTAAACTACGACTACACAAGGTCACAAGAGTGGTACAATGGACACTGGAGACTCACCACAGGGGAGTGCATAAGGGAGGGAGGAATGAAAATTTAGCCTATGGGGTAAAATGTACACAGACTCTACCGACTCTGCCACTAGACAATATATACATGTAGTGGAATTCAACTTGTACCCCTAAACATAAAGTGAATATTTTTTTAAAAAATGGTTAAGATGGTTAAGTTTTGTGTTACATGTTTTTACCACAATTAACAATTTAAAAAAAAAAAAAAAGGAAGGGATTGATAGCCTAAGAGAAACATCTCCAAGCAATTCAATAAAAACTGGCAAAGGCCCTTCAAATGGCAGCCATGGAGGAAAGGAAAAGGCCAGCTTCCTTAGTTCATGCAGCTTTAATTCAACTTCATTGAAACAACAAATGAAAATGGCAAGAGGCAAGTTATGATTAGCCTGCCTCCTATCCTCCTCATGCAGCCAGAGGAGATTTGATGGTTGTCTGGTCTAGACAACCATTTGCAGTTTCCTCCACATCTCCCGCAGAGGGCACTACAGTCAATGCCCGAGTGCCTCTGTGCCATGACAATCACCAGGCACCGTCTCATGTAAGATGCACGTCAAGTGCACAGTGAGTACTCAATAAATACTCCACTACAGAACTATTAAAAGCTCTGGGGACAGCAGCATCATCATTCCTCCAAATATGAATGGTAGAAGCAAAAAAAAAAAAAACAATTCTGACCCTCTACTGTTAACTGGGCAAATTAAATGAGAGCTGAGTGAAAATCACATTTAAAAATCTGCAGGCCTTTTATACCTGAGGTAACAACCTTGACAGGCACTCTACAGATGTTACTGGTAGACTCTTTCCATTAACTATAGTTCAAAGAAAGACTATCAAAGAAACTATTTTTAAGATAATTTTTAGAAACCAGTAGGTAGTCCTTATTTAAATTTTACAAAGTTAAAAATTAATTGAAATTTAACATTATCATTTTATTACCTCATCTGATTCGAAATCAACCCCTTTGGCTATTTGGCTCTGGGACATAGATTGCCTGGATGACACACTGGAGCAACTCAGGCCAAAAAAAAAAAAAAAATGATGAACCACAGGATCTATCAAATGTCTTATGCATGTGCTTTTCAATCTAGTCGTAGCCATGAATAAAAATAGCACATAATTCCCTTCAACCTACATAGGAAAAAGTCAAAACTTAATGGGACCAAAGTCTGAATTCTAGTTCTGCCATTTACTCACTATGTGGTCTTGTTAAAGTTATTTTTCTGTGCCTCAATTTCCTCATCTGTAAAATGAGGATAATAGCTTTTAAAGATTAAATGTGTTAATATGCTTAACACTTAAAATAGTGCCTGACACATGTTAAGCACTAAAAAAAAGATTAAATTATTATAGTTCCTACCAGATATTAAAATGTATCCACTACCATCTACTTCTGAAAATTGTGAGAACACTTAAATATTTTCAATTCACATCTCAGCAAGAAAATTATGATTTCTACTCTTATGAAGTTTTCTTATAGTAAATTCCTAACTTTTTTTATTAATAAGAATTTTAAATTTCCTAGCCTGTCACCTGATTTTTTTTTTTTTTTTTTGAGACAGGGTCTCAAATAGTTTTCACATTTTGAAGTGGCTACATTTTAAATGGTTCTTCAAGTACCTACCTACATAACATAATATGCTCAGTTTTGCCTCCTGGCCTACAAAGCCTAAAATATTTCCTGTTTAGGCTTTTAAGAAAGAGTTTGCTTATCCCTGTCTTAAATAATAGCAGTGTTTGTGAATTCTTTGTCTACAGTTTTATTAATGTGTTTTGGGATGTTATTACAGCAAAAGAAGTATGTCCAAATGTCTTGTCTAGACAAAGAAGATAAGAATCAAGAGATCTCACATCAGAAGTAAACAGCAAAATTCACAGATCCTTATACACAAAAGTAAGGGACAAGGGGATCTGTCAGGCAAACCTGAAGGAAGGGGTCCTCAAACTTTTTAAACGGGGCCAGTTTACTGTCCCTCAGACCGTTGGAGGGCCGGACTACGGGCCCTGGGACGAGTCAGCTGCTAAGCAGGACAGGTAGTGGTGGCAAAAACACCCGGCGGGCCCGATAAATGTCCTAGGCAGGCTGCATGTGGCCTGTGGGATATAATTTGAGGACACCTGCTGAAGAGTAACTAAGGTTGAGAGGCAGAGGATCTATAAATTTATCAAGATCCACACCTAAGTGACGGAGCTTAAATACTTTAAATTACAAATGAAATAACATACACACCCAGCAATTACTAAGAAACTCCCCATAAACAATCTAAACTGTTATTCTGTTGCCGTCATTAGAAGCACAGCTCTGTCAATTTCTAAACAGCCTCTTGAAATTTAAATGATTCTTACTGCTTACATGAGCTTCATTACTATGTCAAACAAAAATACTGAGGAGTTTGGGAGCAGAACACCTGGCTCGTGTGAGTACCTAGGTGACCTTAGGTAAGTCACAGTCCACTATGCCTCACTTTCTCCATCTGTAAAATAGGGATGACAGCATTACAGTTGTATTTATCTCCTGGGGTTTTTGTGAGCACCACACAAGCTAATTTATACATAAAGTGCTTAGAACAGTGCTGGGCAGGTAGAAAGTGCCAAACAACCATCATTTACTCTTATACTAATACCTCATGTCTAAATAAGAAGTCAGTAAGCATTTATACTGCTGAGAAGTAAACAACCCGAATGATCATGAAAAGTATTTTCTATAATACCTTTAAAGATATGTCTAACATCCTAAAATAGTATTTTTCATTAGTTCCTTGATCCACTCCTGGAAAAAAATGAAGAAAGCTAGACCAGATTTGTTTGTGAGTGCTTTAATTTATAAAGGAAAGCAAGAACAACCAAAAAAGACTAGAAAAGGGTTTTCACCTTCTTCTAGAACCTAAGGTATCCTGATATTCTTTCAATATATCTCCTTTTCCCTCAGCAAATTTGAGTTAGGTTTCTAATAGCCGGAGTCCTATTTAATATACATAAATGAGCCTGAGAAATTTAAGCAAATGTTTATGAACTAAAAGAACACCTCCAACTACCTAACACAAAATATATAAACCTACTTGCACCTGTGCTTATCTTGGGATCTTTTTTTTTTACTCCTCCTATAAAGGCCAGTAAGAGCTTACAGTTACACGTACTCTATACTCTTGGATTTTTCTCATGTTTTTCTTGTTCCTTTTTCTACTTTACCCAATTCTAAAGTTTGTAACTACAGGACAGGAACACAAGCCTGCCTCTCTCTGTGTGTTTCCAGGTCATCCCACCCACCCCAATGGCTTTATGTACCATCTTTATGCTATCCAGTAGTAAACCTAGATGTCATTTCAAACCCCTCAGTTGAGCTCCAGATTCACATACCCCATCACCTATATAACCCTCCTTCGTGTAAGTTTCACAGGCACTCTATACTTCACTTCTAAAGCAGTTTTTTGTTTTTGTTTTTTTTATTGAGGTAGTATCACTCAGTCACCCTGAGTAGAGTGCCCTGGCATGATCATAGCTCACAGCAACCTCAAACTTTTGGGGTTGAGTAATCCTCTTGCCTCAGCCTCTCAAGTTACTGAGACTACAGGCGCCTACAATACTACCAGCTACTTTTTCTATTTTTAATACAGATAGGATCTCACTCTTGGCTCAGGGTGGTCTTGAACTCATGAGATCAAGTGATCTACCTGCCTCAGCCTCCCAGAGTGCTAGGATTACAGGCATGAGCCACCACTCAGAACTTTTGATTATATGCCTGAGAACCTCTACAAACCCCTATTCCTCTCCTCTTCTGTGCCCTCTCTAGATATGCCATATTCTGAATGCTCAAGCAAAAAACCTGAAAGTTAATCTTGATTCCTTATTCTCCTTTACTCCAAATAATTCAACCCATCCCCAAGTTTTGTTATGCCTGTTTTCAAAATATACCCCCAAAGCATCTCTTCCCCCACTTCACCTGCCACCAGCCTATCAAGCCTCCATTGCCTCTTAGCTGGACTCCCACTGGACCTCCTTTCAGGTCAGTCTGTTTGCACTTGTAGGTCCTTCTGCAACCACGGGGGGGATCCTTTATAATGTAAATCAGACATCTCTGCGCCCCCCCCCCACCTTGAAAATCCTCCCCTGGCTTCCCTATGCATTTATAATATGCAGTATAAAAATTCAAAATCCTGGCTTGGCGCCTATAGCTCAACCAGCTAAGGCGCCAGCCACGTACATCTAAGGTGGCGGGTTCGAATCCCCAGCTCAGACCCACCAAACAACGACGGATGCAACCAAAAAACAGCTGGGCATTGTGGCGGGCGCCTGTGGTCCCAGCTACTTAGGAGGCAGAGGCAGGAGACTCACTTGAGCCCAGGAGTTGGAGGTTGCTGTGAGCTATAATGCCACAGCACTCTACCCAGGGGGTCAGCTTGAGGCTCTGTCTCAAAAAAAAAAAAAAAAAAATCAAAATCCTCACATGCTCACCTGTTCCTGCAGCAGGATTTACCCCTTCCTCTTCTCTCCATTTTCATGGCAAGCCACCTCCTTTCCACCAGGCTTTTATCACTGTCTCCTAAATTACATGAAGCTCATTTCTTTCTCAAGAGACTCAGCATGTGCTTTTCCCCATGCTTCTTGCAAAGCCAAGTCACTCTTCTTACAACTTCAACCTAATACAGCCTCCTCAGAAGCCTTCCCTGACCACCTTCAAAGTGATGTCTGTGCCCTGGGCCACTGCTGGTTCTTGAGGCACCCAGCATAGAAAGACATGTAACTGTAAAATTCTGGAAAATTTTAAATTTTTTCAGATGATTCTTTTTGCAGGAAGTCACTGCACCTACCTTTGATCTGTCTTTGAAGTGGTAGGAAAAATGTCATCTTCCTCATCTGATTCATCCACCTCAATCACCTGGAGGGAGGGGTGGGGCACAAAGTAACAAATAGTTTTTCTGGGAATGGAACATCCAAATAAAAATGAGTTAAATAATTGAATCTCAAAGTGTGTATGTGTGTGTGTGTGTGTGTGTGTGTTTTAAATATACAAAAAGGTCACAAAAAGGAGGTAGAAACCAAGTTAGCAGCAACTATTAAGACTGAAGCTCAGCCTGAGCATCCTCCAGTATCTCTCTCTTCATTCACAAATATTATTTTCTATCATGTCTTAGCTCACTTCTCTCCTGGCCATCCCAGGACCATGGCTACCTAAAGGAACACACAGTTAGACTGGTGAATGACTCACCCAGGCTTATGTACAGACTGTGCCCTGCTATCTCCTTGAGTTTTGACGGCATGTCAGACCATCAGTGTTCCACCTCCAACTTTAGATGAGGTAACAGAATGTACTAGATTATCTTTCTGTTACATTTATCCCTGTTAAATACCGTTTGTCACTATTAAGACTCAATAAAGATTTCTGAGTCTCAATTCTATCATTCAAAATACTAACTACTTCTGCACATTTTATATTATCATGATACTTAATAAGCACATTTCCTAAGTCTTCATCTAGCTAAAGGGCAGATGAGGATGAAACTAGGAACAAAGTACTGAACAAACAGCACCAGGGCCAAGGATGCTGCTAAACATCTCACAATGTAGGACAGTCCCCACAACAAAGAATTACCCGATCCACAATATCAATAGTGCTCCTCTGGCTTGGCGACTGTAGCTCAGCGGCTAGGGCACCAGGCACTCATACTGGAGATGGTGGGTTAGAACCCTGCCTGGGTCTGCCAAACGACACTACAACCAAAAAATAGCCAGGTGCCTGTAGTCCCAGCTACATGGGAGACTGCGGCAAGAGAATCACTTAACCCTGAGAGTTGGAGGTTGCTGTGAGCTGTGATGCCACAGTACTCTACCCAGGGTGACATAGTGAGACATTGTCTCAAAAAAAAAAAAAAAAATTGTGCCCCTCTGAGAAACACTTTCAATATTAGTATTCCACGCATGGTCCTTTTAGTTCAACATTGTTATCCTTAAAAATATTACTGTATATATAACAATTATGGACTACTAATGAAGTGAATCTCTATTATTTTTAAAAAGAATGAAAGAAAAAACCTAAACAAAATCAAATCCTAGAAACCCTCAGAAAAGATAACTAGTAAAGCTTCTCCAGCTTTAAAATTCCATAATTTTTCTTCTTTAATTTACTTTGTAAATCAAAGAGTTGACAATTCATAAGGCAGGAAACGTACGTTACCAAAATACAAATATAAAACTGTTTTTCTTACCTCTGAATAATTCTTGGTAGCAACATTTCGAGAGGGTTGCTGTCTTGTAGATTTAAAGGCTATAATTGAAAAGATGAAACACGTATTATATTATTCTTAAAATAACTTAGAAAACAACTGTACATTTCTTTAGCTGAAGATTTTCTAAGTCCTATCTGTAAAACCCATGACCAGTAATTATAAAACCATTTATATTATTTAAAATCGAAGGAGAGGTAAAATTACAAGTTCAAACAACTCAACGCTTTGCTGTCAGTCTTATGACTTCCCAGCTTATTCAAATATAGTAGTAAGCATTGCTCATAAAACAACTACACTAAAATAATTTATGGAAAAACAGCTAAAGAATAAACTCTGATCACATGAACAAGTGAACTCCAAACGCATTGAAGGTAAGCCTGCTAGTCCCTCCCTGGTGTGTCAGGAGCCGTGTGGTTCCAGAAGAGATTCCTCATTCCCCTGTATTGGAATGAGGAAGCCACGTGGACTCTAAGAAATATACCAGAGGAGAATTCTAGAAGACAGCATATCTTTTATTCCATGATAAAAATTCCTTTGAATCCTTTTTTTTTTTTTTTTTTTGCTTTATAAACTTGATTAGATACTTGAAATTTAACTAATCCTTTATCTTTCTGTTCTTTTTTCCTTGGGATCAAAACAGGAATAAATTTCAAACACCAAAATTGAGGTTTATTTTCTCCTAAGTCTTACCAGTTTGCTAGTATCAAAAAAACTCCTCCAAGTTAACCCACAAACTAAGCAACAGGGCAAGGAAAGAAAGAAAGAGGATTTAAAAAAGTCAAATACTCAAAGAATTCCATAAAGTCCAAAATTCTTCATGTCAAAAAACCTCAGGAATCTTTGTATCTCATCTATCATTTACTCACGTTTCCTATTCCAGGCTCTATGCCCAACCCTAGAATATCTTGAGAGGAGAGATGAGAGGCAGAAGCAGAGTCCTTATCTGCACCACTCAATTACTTACTGTTATCACACCCCACTCTACTCCCGAGCTGAGACAAGGCAACTGAATAAAAGCCACTGATCAGGACACTGTCAAAGAATATTTCAGCTCAATATTGACCCACAGACTCAAACTGAGATCCCTGAAAACAAGACCTCTTCCTTTTTATTCTTGGTGGATAGCAAAAATGAACATCTATGAAATAAATAAACTTTGTCAGAAAAGAAGCACTATGTTTTGTTAGGGAGGCAATATAGTATGATGATCAAGAGCGCTGCAATTGACTCATTTTAACTTACTTGCTTGACTATGGCCAAGTTCCTTGGCTTCTTTAATCTCAATTTCCTTATCTATAAAATAGTATTACTACTTAATGTAGAAAATTGTAGAAAGGATAAGAGGTGGTTAATATAAACAACTTTGACAAGTGCCCAGCAGGTAGAAAGTATTCAGATACAGGGAGCGAACAGTAGTAGTAAATGTGGTGGCAGCAGTGGTAAAGGTAGTGACTCCGGGGGTACCCTGTATTTGCTGAGTCACGTCCTCTGCTGATTAACTCCAACAGAAAAATCAGGGCTGTCGATTCTTATATCTAACTGCTGCTGGTTGTAAATGTAGTTTCTACCTTTCCCAGTAAAATTTCAGTGCAGTAATCAATCTCCATACTCCACGAGCTTGTTATAATAGAAACTGACCCTTATTATTTCTTCACTCCTCCATTTATAATAGACTTATTAGAGTCTCTAATGTGTTGCTCCTGTTCCACAGTGATGGCACGTATAGTTAGTACCCTGGGGTTTTACTAGAGGCTTACCACTCTACCTTGATAAAAATGTTTCACAAATTCATGTTAAAAAATCAGTTCATTTTCCCCAAAAGCCCAATATTGGAGGCAATCAGTTAAAATTAGCAAAACCACAAGATCAAATCAATTAGATAAAAGAATAATTCAGACCAATGATTTATATAACATACGATGTCATAAACTTACCACAAAACACTGCCACTGATATTAGCAGTAATCAGCTACTGAATTTTAGAGGTCCTATGATCAGTACTACATATACTTAAGCTCTTTTAATATAACTACTCTGTGAAGTCAGTAAACATCCCCAGGTTTATAGCTAAGGGGTTATACTTAGTGAGGGCTTAATGTGCATAGACACTGTGCTGGGTATGCATTTTCACATTAATCCTCAGAATAACCCAGTGAGGTAGACAGAATCAATCATTACTCAACCTGATGATGAGAACACTGAAACTTAAAGATGGAAAGCTTAACTAACCTGCTGAAGGACACACAGGTAGTACATCAGGAATCAGGATTCAAACCAAGATCTTTCTGACTTTAGAACCATGCTCTTAACCTTCGTGCTATACACCCTCCAAGTAACCTTTATTTAGTCATTCTCAACTATTGAGCACCTCCTGTATGCCAAGCATTGCGGATACAGTGAGTAAGAATGGCACCGCCTTGTTCTCGTGGCACTTACAGTGCAAGGTGCCAAGCAGCAAGTGACAAGCCAGCCAACCAAGTCAGGCCTGACTCCAGAGCCTGGACTCTTAAGCACAATCAGCCTTTTGCCTCTTCATGAACACAGTTCATGAAATCTGAAGTTCGGTATTAATTTGGCTTACTGATATGAATTCTTTCCGTAGATGAATACAGTACTTTAAAAAAATTAGGCCAATCTGCAATCCATAATTGGTCTTTAGTCTTGCTACATGAATAGAAGCTTTATTCTACATTATTAATGGATAAGAGCATCAGTCACTGAAGATTATCTCTGAAAGTCTCATTGGCATAGTGGTTCTGAAAGGAACCACTAATGCTGGAAAAGTAAAAGAAAAATAATAGTTTACAAAACCCCCATCAGACAGAGTCCTAGATGCAAAGAAGGCAGCCACACATCAGTGTTTAATAAAGAAAACAAGGATAAAAATCTGTTATCTGTTCACCAGAGGCTGTGTTATCCAGACAGACACTTCTGCCGGCAGTTCAAAATGCTTGAAAATTGGCTTGGCACCCTTAGGACAGTGGTCACAGCATCAAGTCACATGCACCCAGGCTGGCGGGTTTGAAGTTGGCCCAGGCCAGCTGGACAAGAATGACAACTACAATAAAAAAAACAGCTGGGCGTTGTGGTGGGTGCCTGTAGTCCCAGCTACTTGGGAGACTGAGGCAAGAGAACTGCTTAAGCCCAAGAGTTGGAGGTTGCTGTGAGCTATGACACCACAGCACTCTACCAAGGGCAACATAGTGAGACTCTGTCTCAAAAAAAAAGCTTTGAAAATCTAAAAAATTAAAAACAAAACAAAACAAAAAAACAACTTCTCACTGTCACTGAAGAGCTGGTCACATAAGGAAGTGAAGAAATTTAGACTCAGAGAGGCCAGCAGAGTCCTTTCCCTGAGATCTTTTGATCTGGGAAAATGTTAACATTAGTTGTGAGAGTCCTGGAGGATAAGGGTTAGAGCTACTATAAGCCCAGCCTACCTAAAGCAGGACACCTGATGCATTTCCCCCTAACCTTAAGGTGGGACCCCAATGGTTAAAGGGAAAACAGAGGTAAACAGGATTTCGTAAGCATCTATCACCATATCCCCTGACTGATCCAAATAACTCTCAGGTTATACATTCAGTTCAAAGTGGTCTAAGACTTGTGGTCCCCTACAAACTTGGAGAAACACAGATAAATACTCTCTGGATGAAGACAGCTTCACCCGAGGTCTCAAATTATTTCTACTGATAATTTTCCAGAGACAATAGACAACAAAACGTGGATGGAAGTAAGTCATCATAAATGAGAACCAACAGAAAGAGGCCAAAAACAGTCAGACGCTAGGTCGTTAGACACAAAATACAAAACAAATATCCTTATCATGCACACACAAAAAATTAAAGACATAGCTAAAAATATGTGCAGGGAACCTCAAAAAAACTATTAAAAATGATAAAGCATACAGAAAAAGAACCAAATAGAATTTCTACACCACCACCACCCCCACACAAAAAATTCAAAGGACAGTTTAAAAAATACGTGAGTGAAGTAGAGGACTGAATAGAATACTCAGAATGTAGCACAGGAAAAGAAAGTAACAGAAACACAAACCAGGTCATGAGTCACAGGAGGATAGAGGAAAAAAGTCTTATGTTTATTTAATTGAAGACCCAGAGGAAGGAGAAAAAGAATAGCATAGAGGTAACATTTGAAAAGATAATAGCTAAGAATTTTCTGGAAATGATGAAAGATACCAATTCACAGATTCATAAAGCCTAATAAATCCTAAGGAGAATAACAAAGCAATTTCAATTCATCATAGTGAAATTGCAGAATACCAAAGACAGCAAGCTGAGGGAAAAATAGGTTACTTTAAAAAAAAATGCAGTAAGTATAATTTATATCTAATTGCTTAATAACAGAAACCCAAAGAGTCACTTCAAGTGATTAATTCTACCTACTAGTGTCAAGGAATGCTTCATATAAAATAATTAAGCTGGGACAAAAATTAAAGCAACTTGGGCTAAAGTAAAAGTAGGTAATCTATGACTCTGGCAACTGTATGCTATACAACGTTTGGTGGTTTAATATGGAACTGTTCAGATTCTATTCACTCATTTGTCCTATGTTCTTCTGTCTTTTCAGTTTTTGTAATAGTAACAGTAGCATTCACTCATTCACTCACTCACTCACTCACTCCATGTCCCCCCATTCACAATGCCGGCACAGGGCTAGGGCTGAGGTGTACGTGGGTAGGTTTACTCCACTTCTTCTTTCTGTATGATCAGAGTCACAACACAGCCTATGGTAAGCACCAGTAACAACAGCATTTCATAAATGCCTACTATGTGCCAGGTTTTGGCTTATTTAATTTTCAAAATAACCCAGTATAGTAGAGGTTATTATTCCCAACTCATATGTAAACTATGAGAGTGAGTTATCTCAAATCACAAAGCCATCGTGTGCTGAACTTGGGAGTTGATCTCAGCTTAGATCCTTTTCAATTTACCAGGCTGCCTTCTCGCTCTCTTCTCTGCTTTTGTATGAAACCCACCAAAAAGGAATAGCATTTTTCTGAATGTCATTGCCTAAATGGCAATAAAGATGTTTCTGAAGTCAAAACTAAGGATCTAAGTTGGCTCTCCTGAAGCACTGAATAATATCTGAGTAAAAACACAGCAACAGAATTTTTGGTAAGGTTATCTAAGAGTCAGCTAATCAATCTGTTGTTCGTATCCTTTCTCCAATGTCAGCTGTATCCAATAATGTTGAAAACCGTGTTTAATGGAATGACAACTCCATTCTTTCCAAAGTAGCTTACTCCAATCTTTATATTAATTAAACAGGTTATTCTGCACAATGCAAAGAGTTCTCTATTGAGAACCAGTAGCTAAGTTTCTAACCTTATCTTACTCTGGAAACTAGTACAGTGGTGAACTACTGGTTATGGAATCCAGAACACATGAGATCATTCCAAGCTCTGGTACTGGATAGTTATGAGACCTTGGGTAAGTCACCTATCTTTCCAAAGCCCAAGTTACCCTTTCTGTAAAACTTAATAAGTACCTACCCCACAGACTTGTTAAAAGGTGTGCAATTTCAGAGGTACTAGCCATTAATGGTTCTATTAATAATTTTACCAACCCAGGACAAAATTGCTTAGCTAAGTTCCCTCATCTATAAAATGAGGGAGCAGAAAGTTATTCTAAGTCTTCCAGATCCATCCTATGAGATGATAAACATTAAGTAAGCTTGTTTCTAGCTTTTCCCATCCATCCTCATTGGACCACAAACTCTGATCTGGAGGACGGAGATGGGCTTCTTGTGCATCCCTGAACCCTCTGAAATTGAGTGCAATTGCATGTGCATGTAAGCTATGTCTTCTTACCCATTTAGGGTAAGAAGACATAGCTTCTCTTTGAGAATCCATAAGCTCAAATAGATTTAAAACCACTCCCTTTGGACTAAACAAATCAAATCTATTTCACTTTTCACATGATAGAACATAATCCATGTAAAGATCTAAATCTTTCCCAGGTTAGTTATCCCAAGTTTTTTCAACAATTTTTCGTATTATTTGGTCTCTTTTCTGAATGATCATATATAGTTGATGTTTTTCTTGATATACAGTTCTAAGATGAATACAGGATTCTTGGCATGATACATTCAATTCAGTAGATGCTGTAGAGCCACTACTCCTTCAGACCTCAACAGATTTGGACAGTTAGACTGACCTATGCAACTCCTACTGACCTAAGTCTTTTTCACTTGGGTTGCTGTTAAACTCACACACCTCACAATTCTATTTGTGTAGCTGTCCTTTTGAACATAAATGCAGTTATTATAATAGATAATAATAAAATATACATGAATATATTCTATAATAAATGCTCAGTAGAAAAAATATCACCACCTATCTTAACACATACTTGATCAACAACTTAGGCTGATCTCATAAACTACAATATTAAAAACAGTTTATAAATCCCCTGAAGTTGAAGTCAATTTTTAGGCCATAGCACACACAGAAATGAACCCCAAGATCTTAGCTGTAATTTTTCGTAAATGCAGCTCCCATGACACCTCTCTATAGACAGCAGCAGCACAGAGAAAACAAGGTAACAGTACGTGAAGAAGCAATTAGTTCCCTTCTCTCTCCACCACTGCTGGTCTAACAACTAACTGCCTGACTTTCCCATGCTGCTGATCTCTTTGTCATAGGAGATAATAATAAAATAGTTAAAAGTAAGGAATTATAAAACATACTTTTTAAAGCTTACCCATTTCAATAGTTCTGCTGTACTACAAAGAGCTTTTAAGAAATACTTTACCCTGTGATCCTAACTGTCTTTTTAAGCTTCCCATTGATGACAACACAGATAAATGAAGGTTCCTAAGGGAGATTGCTTTGCTCCTTTTAAATTGGAATTGATAACTTACAGTGTACACTTACCATCTACTATAGACATATTTCTAGATGTTGACACAGTAGCCTTTGAACTCCTGCTACGAGTAGTAGTTATCTCCAGACGAGTGCCTGCTGTTAAAATAATGAGCAGTCAATATATAATCCTATCAGTAGTTATGTTTTTTTGTTTTTTAAACACAATACCAAAATAAAAGCTAATTAAGTTTGTAAAAGCCCTAAGACACATATAGAAAGAAACATATAAAGTCCTACTAATCAATTCTCAGAACCTATTTTTTTTTTTTTTTTTTTGAGACAGATTCATTCCTGGGTAGTATGCTAGGGCATCATCATAGCTCAAAGCAACCTCAAATTCTTGGGTTCAAGCTATCTTCTTGCCTCAGCCGCTTAAGTAGCTGGGACTACAGGTGCCCACAACAATGCTCAGCTAGTTTTTCTATTTTTAGTAGAGATGGGGTCTCACTTTTGGTCAGAGTGGTCTCAAACTCATGAGCTCAAGCAATACACCTGCCTTGGCCTCCCAGAGTGCTAGGAGTACAGGTGTGAGCCACCTCGCCTGGCCAATAGCATCCTTCTTGCTCTATTTAGATTGAACCAAACTCAATGGAACAGGGTTGCACTTACAGTTCAAAGAGTTAAGCCGTTGATATTAATGCTTGGGCATTATCTCATAGCAGGCATGAAATATTTTTATCTTATTTTATTTTTTGAGACAGAGTCTCACTCTGTCACCCTGAGTAGAGTACTGTGATGCCATAGCTCACAGCAACCTCAAACTCTTGGGTTTGAGTAATCCTCTTGCCTCAGCCTCCCTAGCAGCTGGAACTACAGGTGCCAGCCACAACACCTGGCTAGTTTTTCTATTTTTAGTACAGACGGGATATCACTCTTGCTCAGGCTGATCTCAAACTCCTGAGCTCAAGTAATCCAACCTGTGTTGGCCTCCCAGAGTGCTAGGATTACAGGTGTGAGTCACCATGCCCAGCCTCAGAAACTATTCTTTTGGACCAGATTTGGATCACATATGTCCAATTAAAATTTAAGGAAAACTTCTGTAAATGTAAGGATAATAAAAACCATCATTAGAAGATGGGAATTTCTCTTCCTAGAAATTTTAAACTACATTAGTATTCATTTTACCAATTTAAATTCCTGTGGATAAATATTTAATGAAAATGATTTTAAAACATCCCTAGAGATGGATTTATATAATACATCAGTGAGTTACTAGATGACCACTTTCTGTTTGTTTGAACCATTCAGTGACAACAGTGTTACATTAATACAATGATGACAATTTAATTGTATGGGAGTAGTTTTTCCTTCTAAACAAATTTTATGAAGTCCACTTTATAAGGATGGCATTTGTATCTTACGACAGCAAAAAAAATACTATTTTTGGCTCTGGAGTTTCCTTCCTGTTGCCAATGGTCATTAGCTAGCCATTTTCCTTAACAACTCATACTTGCCTATGACCTTGATGTGTGAACATAAGACATTAAATGTACTCATAAGGTACTGTATGAAAACACAGTGAAACTTTTAAAAAATATGTCTTTAGAACAATTAAAACCCCATGGGCATGTGGCCATTCACTGAAGTAAAAGGTACATGTCAGAACTGCTTTAAAGGCTATCTTCATGCATTATGAAAATAGGTATTTTTTAAATTATGTTTTAGAAATTAAAAACTCATAACTCAATTCTGACAAGATAAAATTCTCTATTTCCCACTCAGCTGGCAAGTCTGAACATGTGGTGAAGACTGTACTCAGTGCTAACCTCTTCCTCTTTGAGACCTTCCTCTGGATGCTGAGTTCTGCCCTCTTCCTCCTCTTTGGCCTCTTCCTCGGCCTCTTCCTTTGGTGG
Source organism: Galago senegalensis (assembly GCA_963575145.1). NCBI lineage: Eukaryota > Metazoa > Chordata > Mammalia > Primates > Galagidae > Galago > Galago senegalensis. Next base: position 24,374 of record CAUYTI010139004.1, on the reverse strand, counting down.
CTGCTGCTGAGATGCTATCATCAGAGTCATCGGCCATCTGCTCTGCTAAATCTATACTCATAAGGTCATCGGCACTAAAGGCAGAAGCAGAGTCCTCTGACTGAGATCTGAGAGCTCTGGCCCTGTTCATAGCCTGAGAGTGACGATAAGGAGAAAGCACATGTAAGTGGACAGTGCAGCAGCCTACAAATCATTAATGTGGCCCTTCAGATAAACCCTAGACATTGTCAAACTGTCTACATTATATTTTCACCAATCATGCTATAAAAATATAAAGAACTTCCCCACCAAATTTAATGCTTTTTGGCGCTTCTTATCTGTTAGACCAATTAATTAATAAAATACTACCTGTAAAACACACTTTTTAAAAAGGTATACCAAGAAAAATAAAATATCACAGACTCAAAACTTGCAGAACTGAAATATTAATAATCTCCCCCTATTCAGAAGATCATTTATAAGGGACTGTCATCATTTGAGCTACTTTTTAGAATAAGCTCTTAATAATAAGAAAAAAAAACATAAAAACTAGCCGTTATCGCTGAGAGGTAACATTTTAGTGTGCTTTTCTTGTCTTTTTTATTTCTGAGTATTTTACTTTTGCTAAAATACTACTTTTGTAATGAGGAAAAGATGGAACAATAATCTCTTATAAATACAGTAGAATCTCCATAGTTGACCATCTCCCTACACTGACCACTTCCATAAGTTGACCAGCATGTCACAGTCCTTTGGGTGGTCAACTTACAGAAGTTCTACTATATATGATAAAAATTAAGTAAAATACAGCAACTGAAAGCCTAAGAATAAAAATCTTAAGACCAAGAATATGTCACATATTTTTAATTTGATAAGAAATGACAAGTTTGACACTTCACCAAATATTCTAACTCCAAAATGAATACAGATTTTCTGATTAAAAATAATAGCAATTCTGCTCTTCTCTTCCCTTAAACTAATGTAACAAGAACAAAAACAAAATGGCAACATATTTTCAAAAATATTAGAAAATAGCTCAAATTACAATCATACAACCTATGAGGAAGAATTAATGAGTATAATGAATTTTTTTTTTTTTTTGGAGACGAGTTTCACTCTGTCGCTCTGGGTAGAGTACATGGCATCATAGCTCATGGCAACCTCAAACTCTTGGGCTCAAGCAACCTTCTTGCCCCAGCCTCCCAAGTTGCTGGGACCTACAGGCTCCTGCCACAACACCCAGCTAGTTTTTCTTTTTTTTTTTTGTAGAGTCAGGGTCATGACCAGGCTAGTCTCAAACTCCTGAGCTCAAGTTACCCATCCATCTAGGCCTCCCAGACTACTAGGATTATAGGTGTGAGCCACCACACCTGATCTGTAATGAATATTTAACCTAGCTTAGGAGAAAGTTAAGGATTTCAAGCATTGTAGAGTACTCAAAATTGGTGTATATATCCCAAGAGGCCATGACCACAGTCTTTCTTGCTTGGGATGGCAAGTTTTGGGACTAAGAATAAATGACCACAGCATTTTTAAGCTCTGTGATACCATAAAGGAGAAAGAGAACTGAATGAGCAGATAAACAAGTCAGGCAAGATGGGCACAGGCGTGAAGTGAGGGGTCAGGGGTAGGAGGTTATATGACTTCAAGATGATCTTAGTTGAGGTGAAATAACAAATTACTGCATAAAGGGCTTGACATGGCCTTTTCTATATTCAGGGAATATAGCAAAAAATAAAGAGACAACAGTAGGAAAAGATCTCGATTCATCTTTCCTGTCCAAAAGGAAGTACAGTCCCTCATTATTCATAAATTCCACATTTACAAATTCATCTAATTACCAGAATTCATCTGTAACCTTAAACTCAATACTTGTGATACTTCTATGGTCTTTCTCACATATATCGTGTGCTGCCTAACACACACTTCCCAGGGAAGGTTAAAGAATGAGCCACTCTGCCTTGTTTTAGCTCCTGTACTGTAGACAAGTGTCCTTGCTGTGAAATAGTCATGTGTCGCTTAATGACAGGAATATGTTCAGAGAAATGTGTCATTAGGTGATTTTGTCCTTGTGAAATATCTTACCAAGTACTTAACAAACCTAGATGGTATAGCCTACTACATTCCAAGGCTAAGTGGCATGGCCTATTGCTTCTAGGCTACAAGCTGGACAGCATATTGCTGTACTGAACACTGTAGGCAACTGGAACACAATGGTATTTGCATATCTAAACAGAAAACATACAATAAAAATACAGTATTATCATCTTACAAGGCCATTGTTTTCCCTTTTGCTTATTAATTTGGTGTTTAAAATGGTCCTCCAACGTAGTTCTGGAATGCTGTTTAGTGATCCTAGGCATAAAGCTGTCATATGCCATATGGACAAAATTTAGGTTAGATAAGCTTCATTCAGGGGTGAGTTGTACTGACAAAATGTTATAACCAGTGGCCCATTAGAACCTAAGGACTAGAAGTAACTTTAGAGACACATCTACTGAGAATAACAAAAAGCACCTGTCCATTCTTAAAAGTAGACCTTTAACAGGTGACCTAAATTACATAATTAATAGATCTAATGGACACATGTTGAATTCTGTAGTCTGAAAATAAATAATACTAGGGGTGCCAAAAAAATGTGTAAAATTGACCATCCTCAAAGTGTACACAATGCCAATAAAATTAATACATGTAGCATATAGATATACTTAACCAGTAACAGCACCTTCAGTTTAACTTTGAAAAGTAATACATAGATAACAGCACTTAAAAGGTTCTTCTTAGAAACGCATCATAAGAATGGAAAAGCAAGAATCCAATGGACTCAATTCTGATATGAGGACAATTGATACTAGTACATGGTACAGGATGGGAGAATGGGGGAGTGAAGAGAGGAAAGGACGGAGGGGGTTGGGGGGGTCAGGTGGGTGACATATCTCTTGGGAGCAGGACACAATTATAAGAGATACTTTACCTAACAATGCAAGCATAGCCTGGTTCTTTGTACCCTAAACGATTCCCCAACAATAGAAAAAAAAATAAAACAAAATGTGTGTACATTTTTGGAGCTCTCTCTTTGTACTACTTTTTAAGACCCTATGAAACTTCTCAATTGATGTATAATAGAGTACAAAGGAAAATCTTAATAAATGCTAGAAACAGAATTATTATACTGTCTAATCGGCATGCAATGAGATGTTAAGAATAATAAAGCAAAAATCTTGCCTCCTGAAAGTTAACTAGAATCAAACTATAAAACAAAACTAAAATAGTAGAATAGCTACAAAATAAAAAAAAAATTATATATGACATCATATGAGAGAGCTAAAGTAGTGCCTGTAAGAAAGCCCACAGCTTGCTAAATAAGAACGAATGTAAAAAAGTTAACTCCATTTTCAAAAAGTTAGGAAAAATAAAAGTCTATCAAAGGAAAGCACCACATATTAAAAAGAACAAAACTGTATATTAATAAATTTTAAACAAAACACCTTTAAATTAATAAATGTAACAACTGGTCCTGTGGGACAAAGCAACATTGATAAAAATCACTGAACAGCTTAACAAAAAGGAATAAAACACAACTATACATTATTAGAAATAAGAATGGGGGTGAGATCCATGGAAATAAAGACTTATGACAGAATGTTCAATTTTATTTATTTTGGAAAATAAATAAGCCAATCTAAGTGGGTGGGGGAACCAAATGTTCTCAACAGACCAATTATCAAAGAAAAATTTAAGAAATTGTTAAAAGAAACATATCCCCCAAAAGGACCAAAACCAGAACATTTCATAAGTAAATTCTGCCAAACTTTCAAAAACCAGATCATCCTACTGCTATTTCAATAGTGCCAGAGCATAAAGAAAAAAAGCTATTTTTACAATGCTATCATGACATGATACTGACAAAGAATTGCATGCCCAAAAAGAAAATTACAATATCTTATTTATGAATACAAAAGTAAACAAAGCGAATTCTGGAACATAGAGAAAGACCCATACACCAATTACTAGAGAGTTTAGGTGTTACAAGGATGGGTCAATAATAGGACATGTATTGGGGGTCAGATGTGGTGACTCACACCTATAATCCTGGCACTCTGGGAGGGTAAGGCAGGTGGACTGCTTGAGCTCAGGGGTTTGAGACCAGCCTAAGCAAGAGCAAAACCCCATTTCTTAAAAATAACTAGCTGGGCATTGTGGCAGGCATCTGGAGTCCCAGCCACTTGGGAAGAGGCAAGAGGATCTCTTCAGCCCAAGAATCCAGCCACAGCACTCTAGGGCGGGCAACAAATGGATACTATGTATTAAAAAAAAAAAAAAAAAAAGGATATTAAAATATAATGAATTATACTAATAGAAGGAAAAAAAAAACAAATCTGTATCTCTATGTATGCCAAAAAGGGATGTAACTCACCAGCCATTCCAGATTTAAACAAGTAAGCCTCAGGAAAAAGTAGACACTTTCTTTATGTGGCAAAACCCTAAATATGCTGTATTATTCTGTGTACGTACACACGGAGACACAGAACACATAATTGTGCTCAAGGAAGCACTCTTACAAACCACTGGAGAAAGACCAATGCCCTACCCAAAAAAGAAAATTTGGGCAAAGAAAATAACCCATCTGTTTCATATAACTATACAGAATCTATAAACACAAAAATTCCTCAGATTCAATAGTAAAAAAAGAAGTATGAATTAAAAATAACAGTAGTTAATGGTTTTTTATCCCTAAAATTTGTAAAGCTCAAAAAGGTAAGCCATCAAAATGGCAAGGATGTAGGGAAATAAGCACTCCCAAATACCACTGGTTGGCATGTAAACTGTGGGATGGCTTATGGATGTAGCAAATTAAAATAAATATACTCTATTAATTTCTTGGAATGAATTACCAACAATCACCTCTAAATTTTGTATTTTTCCTTTTACCTAAATACTGTTATCTCCATTTTTATCATCTCAAACACTACTCTCAAATCTTATTTTAACTCTACCTTTTGCCAGTGAAAGACTTTGGAGTTCACTGTTATCTTTGAAGTATATCACTTCTAAGGCTTTACCTCATGACTGCAGATCTACAGCCAACGACAAAGATGTTTCCATACACAGGTCTCTTGGGAGACCTGAAATCATACTATCCTGTATTACCGTCTTTTAATTGTGCTGAAATATACATGACATAAATTTTACTCTTTTAACCATTTCAAATGTAATACAAAGGCAGTCAGTACACTCACATGGGTATGCAACCATCACCACCATCCATCTCTAGAACTTTCTCCTCATCCCATACTGAAACTCCATATCCATTCAACAGTAACTTCTCACTCCTCCCTCCCCCAGGCACTTCTCTATGAATCTGACTTCTCACTCCTCCCTCCCCCAGGCACTTCTCTATGAATCTGACATCTCTAGAACTTTCTCCTCATCCCATACTGAAACTCCATATCCATTCAACAGTAACTTCTCACTCCTCCCTCCCCCAGGCACTTCTCTATGAATCAGGTTATCTCATAGAAGTGGAATCATACAGTAGTTGGCCTTTTGCATCTGGCTTTTTTCACTTGGCATAACATTTTCAAGTTTCATCCACATTGTAGCATGCAAGAGAATTTCTTTCCTTTTTAAGACCGAGTAACATTCCACATCATGTATATACCACATTTTGTTTATCCATTCATCTGCTGATAGACGTTTGGGTGTTTCTCTCCTTTTGAGTGTTGTGTACCATGCTGCTATAAACACTGGTATGCAAATATCTCTAAGTCCCTGCTTTAAATTCTCTTGGTTATATATCTAGAAGTACAATTGTTAAGATACAGGTAATACTGTGTTTAATTTTTTGAGGAACTGCCATACTGTTTTTCACAGCAGCTGCTTCATTTTTCATTTCTACCAGCAATCCACAAGGGTTCCAATTTCTCCACATTGTTGTCAAAACTTACATTCTTTTTTTTCCCAATAATAAACATCCTTCTGGGTATGAGGTGATATGTTACTGTGATTTGCATTTCTCTAATGATTGGTGATGCTGAGTATCTTTTCATGTGCTTATGGATCATTTGTAAATCTCTTTGTAGACATGTCTATTTTAAGTCTTTTGCCCATTTTCCAATTTTCAGTATTTATTTATTTTTGAAACCGAGTCTTACTCTGTCACCTTGGATAGAGTGCCGTGGCATCAAAGCTCATAGCAACTTCAAACCCTTGGGCTCAAGCAATCCTCTTGCCTCAACCTCCCAAGTAGCTGAGACTACAGGCACCTACCACAATGCCCAGCTAGTTTTTTGCTATTTTTTAGTCAAGACAGGGTCTCCTTCTTACTTAGGGTGGTCTGGAACTCCTGAACTCAGGAGATCCTCCAGCCTCGGCATTCCAGAGTGCAAGGATTACAGGTGTGAGCCAAAAAGAGCACTTGGCCTTTTGCCTATTAAATTGAAGTTTCATTGCTGTTGCTACTGTTGAGTTTTATAAGTTTTAAAAATATATTCTAGATATGAAACCCTTATCAGATATGATTTGTAATTATCATTTCCCATTCTGTGGGTCACCTTTCACTCTGTTGATAGTACCTGTACCTGGTATTACATTTTGAAAGAAGATAACCACCTGCCTCAAACTCAAATAGAATATAAGAAATTAGAATCCAAGTAAACTAAGTACTATGGGTCAGAGTTAGAATAGTTTTTACATTTTTCAAGGGCTGTTAAAAAAAACAAAACCATGAATACGTGATAGACACCATATATGGCCTGCAGAGCCTAATATTTACTGTTTGGCCAATTACTTAAATGTGAACTTCTAATTTAAAAAGAGATTTGGGAGATTTTTCAAATGAACAAGAGACTTTAAAGCATAACATTTTTTCTCTAAATACCATAAAGCATAACTTTATGTTATGCTTTAAAGTTATTAAAGTTTTTCTCTTATTTGCTGAAATACTTTACTTATGGTACTATGATTCATATTCTAAGTTAAATGATTCTCAAAGCCATGAATTATACTTTAGCAAAATGTCAAACTGCATTGTCTATGCTCTGAGTGGTAAGCTCATAATGAAAATATATGTGCCATCCTATGGCTTGCTAAAAAATTACTTAGGAAACTCTGATTATCTGAAAAAGCCTTAAAACACAGCTGAGAGTCTAAACTCATACTTCTTCCTTGTATAAAATGTTCATCCTTTCTCTTTTAAAAGATTAATGAAAACTGAAAATAGTGGCTTCAAACACAAAGGACCCATTCAAACATAAGGATTTCTGTAATCTGTTAAATTGAAAGGGTTAATCGAGGTCAAGCGGGATAATCTAAGAACCAGGAATCATTTTCTCTCAGCATTCGCTGAACTATCTTTTCTATTTTAAGGGCACACCTTATAATGAATGACTATAAATACAAAAAATGTGATAAGGGGTTTCCTAATCTATACCTTTTCCCCTTTACCTTCTGAAAACCACCTGTAAAAGGCATAGCAGTTCTATCTATGCATATGATCAACAGTAGTTTTGATGTGCTACCTGATAGTTTTAGAAGTTTTTCATTTTTAGCCATTTGTTGGCCATGCATTGAATTAATATTATTATAATCTAAAATTTTGATAGAACAGAAGATGGTGTAAAAATTTAGACTTGGAGGCAGAAGTAGTTGGGTTCAAATTCCAGCTCCATCACAATGTAACCCTGAGTTTAGTTTCAGTCTTCTCATTTATAAAATGGAAACTAAGATAGTTTAAGTCAGGTGCCTAGTAATAATTAAAGATTTTCCTCACACATGTCTCTTACCTACTAAGCTGAGAAAATCTTTTTTTTTTTTTTTTTTTTTTTTGAGATGGAGCCTCAAGCTATCCCCCTGGGTAGAGTGCCATGGCATCATGCTGACAGCAACCTCCAACTCCTGGGCTCAAGCAAGTCTCCTGCCTCTGCCTCCCAAGTAGCTGGGACCACAGGCGCCCGCCACAACGCCTGGCCATTTTCTTTTTTTTTGATTGCAGCCATCATCGTTGCTTGGCGGCCTGGGCTGGGGATTCGAACCCGCCACCTTAGGTGTATGTGGCTGGCGCCTTAGCCGCTTGAGCCACAGGCGCCAAGCCAAGCTGAGAAAATCTTATAGACACAATAGGGTTAGGAACTCATAGCTTCAAGGCCACACGTGGTCCTCGGATCCCCCAAGTGAGGCCTCTCCACCAAATCTAAACTGTTCTGTAAAATTTGGATTAAGTCAAAAGGCCATATTCAGCAATCCAGAAGGCTCCATGTGGCCCCCTGGCCTTAGATTCTCTGTCCAATTTTTAAATACTAAATAGCAATCATAAAACATAAGGACAATTAGAAAATTTAAGAAAATAGATTTCAATTGTGAATTCACCAAGTATCAGATAAGAGGCCCAAAATTCAAGTAAATAGTTGCTAACTTATAGTTCATAACCTGAGAAGATGGTGATGATGGTGCTTGAGCCAACTGTAACAGTTTAGAACTAGCAATGGAATAATCTTTAATTATTTTAATTATTTACCTCTGGTAACATTGCTAACCAAAACACTAAGTTTCTTTTTTGCCCAAAATATATCAGCTCAATAGAGTAAGAGTTTATCTTCTACCTATAAGATGCTCTGATAGCAATTGGGTATTACTTTGATTAATAAGTGCTCTTGTTGTATATGCCCCCTCCCACACACATACAACTAAGTAAGTTAAGTTTTAGACAGGAGCAAAAAGAAGATAAAAGCAACATTAGTGGGCAGAATATTTGTAGGCTGAACTGAAATCAATCAAAAGGCGGCTATCCTTACCCAACGCCTGCTCACTCCTATCCATCACACCTATGGACTCCACTGGCCTACTGGACTATTCTAAATATACCTACTAGTTATTTTATTTTAACAAACTGAATATAAGCATAGGAATTTACAACAGAAAAATTACCTCTCGAACTTCATCATCTTCTTCATTAGTATTTTTTTGTCTGCTTTCTCTGAAACGACGCACCTAGATTATAACAAGAGTCATTACAAACATGTTCATGTTGCTTATTCCAGTTGTGTAAAAATAAGGTAATGGGCTACAAATGATTAAGAAATACTTTACACTGTAACATAAAACTTGGAAACTTAATAATTTTCCTGACAAAAGACTGATTAAAGAAATCACATCTTTCTAGTTACTTACATTAAAATTTCAGAAATGGGCCAGGTGCAGTGGCTCACACCTGTAGTCCTACCACTCTGGGAGGCCAAGGTGGACAATTGGCTGAGCTCACAGGTTTGAGACCAGCCTGAGCCAGAGTGAGAATTGTGGCAGGCGCCTGTATTCTCGGCTACTTGGGAGGCTGAGGCAAGACAATCACTTGAGCCCAAGAGTTTGAGGTTGCTGTGAGCTAGGGCAACAAAGTTAGACTGTCTCAAAAAAAAAAAAAAAGTCAGAAATGTACTCTTTAAAAAATATATTGGCCCAAAGCAAAATTATATTACCTGCTGCCAAAATGTTACATGTCACTGAAAAACAGTCTGTCAACAGACTATAGAGGAAAAAAGTTCTAATATCCCATGGTATTATACTTCAGCAAAATAGTTATAAATCTCTCCTTGATGAGGCCTGAATCTTTATTACATTGCTCAATCACTCCTGTATATTTGGCTGCAAGACATCCAGGAAGCTTCCTAAAATAGTTATCTTAAGTGGGTGGGACCTTGGTGTATTTAGGAAATAAGAAGGGGTGGTTGTAACTGGATCAGATATAAAGAAATCCAGATGGAGTAAGGCCTGTGAGCAACTGTCAAGACTTTTTTGTGGGCAGGAATGACTAGATCTAAAATACGTGAGAATTCAGTTGGCTGAATTGAGAACAGAATTGGCGTGGCGGTGGGGCGGTGGTGGGGGGAGACTGGGAGAGTGTATGGGGAAGAAGGGTAAAGGTGGAAGCAGAGAGACCAGTTTGGAGGCTGCTGAATGACCCAGTGAGAAACAATGACACCCCCCAACGGCAGTGATGAAGGCAGCATGAGCCAGTCAGATAGCACGTATTCATACATCTAATGAGCCAGTCAGATAGCACGTACTCATACATCTAATGGCAAAGATAAAAAGGACACTCAGCCTATGGGTGACAGAAAGAAAGGAGTCAAGGATGATTTCAAAATCTTGGTCTGAGCAACTGAAAAAATGGTGCTTCCACTATCACACTACAGGAAAGCAGGTCTGAGAGCAGGGGGTGAGGATCAGCAATTCAGAGTAGGACTATTAGAAGTTTGAGGTGTCTCTTAAGTACCCAAATGGGAATGCCTAGCAGGCCGTTGGCTACAGAAGTCTTAGTTACAGGAGGAATTTGGGCTAGACTTTTGAAAGTCATCAACAGATGGTATTAAAACCCAGGAAGCTAGGTGAGATCACAAAGGGTATGTATAGATGAAAAGAGACCCAAGGACTTAGTTCTGGGCACCCCAATTAAAGAGGCTGGAGACATGAGTGGATTCAGCAGTAGAGACTGAGAATATGCAGCCAGTGAGGATGGAATAAAACCAGAAAAGAATACTGTCTGGAAAGTCAATGAAAAATGTCTCACAAGAGGTCAAGTGACATTTAAGATTGCAAACTGACAGCAGATTCAGCAATGGAGGTCACTGGTGACCTTGACACAAGCAGCTTCACTGGAACAATGGTGCCAAAAGCCTGAATGAATGGGTTTAAGAGAAAAAGGAAGAAGCAGAACATATAAAAACTCTTTGAAGCCATAAAAAGAGGAACAAAGAAACATAGTAGTAGCTAAAGGGAAATGGGATCGAGAGTTTTATTTTTTAAGCTAAAAAGAAACAATAGCATGTTTGTTATGATTCAATAGAGGAGGGAAAATACAGGAAAAATACTTTTTTTTCTGAGACAGATTCTCACTCTGTTCACCCTGAGTAGAGTACCATGGTGTCATCTTAGCTCACAGCAACCTCAAACTCTTGAGCTCAAGGGATCCTCTTGCTTCAGCCTCCTCAGTGGCTGGGACTACAGACATGAACCACCAAATCTGGCTAGTTTTTCTTACTTCTTTTTTTTTTTTTTTTTTTGTAGCGACAGGGTCTTGCTCTTGCTCAGGCTGGTCTTAAACTCCAGAGCTCAAGCAATCTTACCTGCCTCAGCTCCCAGAGTGCTAGGACTACAGGCGTGAGCTACAAAGCCCAGCCAGGAATAATACTTGACTCCTGAAGAAGGTTCTATTATTATCTTCATTTTATAGATAAGGAAACTGAGGTACAAAGAGGCTAGATCACTGACAGGTAATAAGGGTTCTGATTATGAACACAGGCAGTCTAGTTCAGGTCTCACACTCTCAGCCCTATTAACCAGCACACTACACACACACAGATTCTCACACTTTCTTTCTCTCTGTGGCCCAGGAGTTGTGATGTCATTCCAGGTAGGAATGGTCACATTTAACTTGTGATACTTAACTTGAGAATCCGTCTATGCTAAAAATTACCAAACACAATACATCCAGATTACCCGTCCTCACTCTGAAAGTAGCTGACTGGCACTGAATAACACTAAGATACACATTGACACCATAAGGTTTTAAGGAAACCATGTTCATTAAAAGCACTAAAATGAAAGCCAAAGGGAATGAGCTCTTAAAACAATGTTTTGTTCTTCTGCTTGGGGAAATGTGGAAAATACAGAAAGTGATACCCCATGATCCAACTACTTAGACACAACTATTGATAAAATGGTTAGAATATTTTCTTTTATTCTTTGTATGTACACACACACTCACATAAAAGATTAAAACTGAATTGTATTATCCATAGTTTTGCATCCTTGGAATTCTATTCCAACTTGACATAATAATGGTGGCACAGAATTCTATACTACATACATGCCACCATTTATTGTATCAAAACTTTTAACGGCTGCATAGAATTCTGCATCGTATACATGCCACCATTTACTGTATCAAAACATATCCAATTATTCCCTACTGTGGATAATCCTAGTATAAATCAATCCATACACAAATTTTTATTTTTGGAGGAAAATTTCCAGGGCTGAGTTTAAGGATAAATCTTAAATCTGTTGCTACAAATTGCCAAACTACTTTCAGTAAAGCTATTCAAACATAATACTTGCATCAATAGTACACCATATGTACTATTTTTCTCAAATCACTAATCAATATATTGTATTAGCAGTGTACTAGATACTATTTTTCTCAAATTGCTTCCCAATTCGACAAATAAAAAATATATTTTAGTTTGATTATCCTAGGCTAAACAACACTTTCATAAGCTTATTAGCCATTTATATTTCTTTTGTGAACCACCTATTCATGTCCTTTGTTCCTTATTCTATTAAAATGTTTAATTTTTTTAACATTTATAAAAGCTCTGCCCATACACAAATATTTCCCCCATACCAACACTTTTAATTTTGTTTTTCTACAACTTGATGTGTAAAGATTTAAAATTTCTATGTAGCCAAATCTAAACAGCTTTTCATGTGTAATTCTTTCACTGCTTTTATGCTTAAATAAAATTTCTAGATAAAATTCAAAATCTCAATCAAAACTTACTAAAAACTGGAGATAAACAGGAATTTTCATCCTATGAGTTAATTTAAAAGCACTTTAGGGATCTTCAAGAGACGATACTTACTATCTATGGCAGGTGTCCTCAAACTGCGGCCCACCAAGGACATTTATCCAGCTCACCAGGTGTTTTTACCACCACTGCCTGTCCTGCTTAGCAGTCGACTCGTCCCAGGGCCCACAGTCCAGCCCTCCAACAGTCTGAGAGACAGTGAACTGGCCCCCTGTTTAAAAAGTTTAGGACCCCTGATCTATGGGGAATTCCAGTAACATCTATTCAGTACAATCACATGTATAAGACTCCATTCTAGGCACTTTCTAGACATTTCCCAATTTAATCTTCATTTTATTATCTCACTTTTATAGATGCAGAAACTAAACAAATTGGAGAGGTTAAATACTGACTTATCTGAAAAAAAACTCAGAGCTACTCTTAAAGACAGATGGTCTAAACAGACCTATCTAAATTATTACTCACTTCTTCATCAATTTTATCTTCTAGAGCATCAATGTGACGTTCCTTAAGAAATCGCTGTGTTTTTTCCAACTGGTATTTCACTAATTCCTCGATGGCATCTTTTTCCTCCTTGTCCACAAATTCTTGTACTGCTTCACCCATTCCTCTTTCTGTTAACAGCGAGAGCTGTACATTCTGTAAGGCAGATATAAATCACTAGATACAGAAATGGCATCTATTTCTTGCAAAATAATCATATATGAGCAAGGAAAATTACAGAATAATGTTATCAGAGAAAAATACAAAAGTTATCTAGTTTTTTTTTTTTTTTTTTTTGAGACAGAGCCTCAAGCTGTCCCCCTGGGTAGAGTGCCATGGCATTACAGCTCATAGCAACCTCCAACTCCTGGGCTCAAGCAAGTCTCCTGCCTCCGCCTCCCAAGTAGTTGGGACCACAGGCGCCCGCCACAACGCCCGGCTATTTTTTGGTTGCAGCCGTCATTGTTGTTTGGCAGGTCGGGCTGGGGATTCGAACCTGCCACTTTAGGTGTACGTGGCTGGCGCCTTAGCCGGTTGAGCTATAGGCGCTGAGCCAAGTTATCTAGTTATTAAAGGAAAAGGAAAAAAAAAACAACCCCCAAAACAGTGAACAGTAATTAAGCCTACTGGTAAGTATTAAGGACCCGAAAAAACAAAGTCAACACCAGAAAAGGGAGGGGAGTATAGGACAGGTGAAAATGTTGAGGCCTCAGTGGCTGGAATACAGAGTCCAGAAACGGCAGGTAATGATTAATCTTAGAGATCAGGTTAACCAGTGTGGAAGGCAGAATAATGCCCGCTAAAGATGTCTACACCTTAATCTCTGGGACCTGTGAATATGGGACTTGTGAAGACATGACAAAAGGGAAATAAAGCCATCTGTAAAATACACAGATTAGCAGAGAGTATCCAGGTGGGCCCAGTGAAATCACAGGGTCCTGAAAAATGGAAAAGAGAGGTAGAAAGGAGTCAGAGTCAGAGGGAGATATAACTGTGCGAAAATGGTCACAGAGACACACCATTGCTAGATTTGAAGATAAAAGTGGGAATCCAAGAGCCAAGAAATTTAGGCACCTCTAGAAGCTAGAAAAGGGAAGGAACTGGACTTTTCCTTGGAGACGCCATAAAGGAACACAGAATGTCCAGTGAGACTCGTCTAGATGTCTAAGATTTCTACATACAGTACTTGACGATAATACATTTGTGTTGTTTTAAACCACTATGTTTGTGGAAATTCGTTTCAGCAGCTAACACAACCAGAAGATCTCAGAGTGGCATATATATAAGACAGTAAGTCTGAGTGGTTTCACCATATGTCTTTATAAAGTAATTCTGAAATTACATCCAAATTTGAGAAAAGTAGATACTGGACTTTTACAGTAGAGATAAAAAAATAGAGCAAGAATAACACCATCAATATAACAGTGATATTATAATGATATTAATAACATTAATTAAGCATGAATTTTTCTAGATGTTTAACAACCACAAATAACCACATGTAATTAGCAGTCACCCTACTTCCTTCACAGAAACATTCTGAGGATTCATTTTGTTTAAAGTATCAGTTAAATATATTTTAAATTAAGAAATGTTTAAGAAAGCCATGTTCAAGGCTCAGCGCCCATAGCTCAGTGGGTAGGGCGCCAGCCACATACACTGAGGCTGGTGGGTTTGAACCCAGCCCAGGCCAGCTAAACAACAATGACAACTGCAACGATACCAACAACAAAATAGCCAGGCATTGTGGCCGGCACCTATAGTCCCAGCTACTTGGAAGGCCGAAGCAAGAGAATCGCTTAAGCCCAAGAGTTTGAGGTTGCTGTGAGCTGTTGACGCCAAGGCACTCTACTGAAGGCGACATAATGACTCTGTCTCAAAAAAAAAAAGAAAGAAAGAAAGAAATCCATGTTCAAGTAAGAAATTACCTTCTCTGCAGTTTGAAAATACTGTTTTACAAGGTCTTCTACCCTTAGAGTTGTTCCTTCTGAAGGTGGTTTTGTGATAAGCTTCCCAAAGTTGATCTCTTCTTCTAGCAAAAAAGAAATCCATCAAAAAATAGTGATTTCTGTTGTAATGTTAAAGTGGCCAAACTCATTATAGGTTGTCAGCAGAGAACGTCAAATTTCATCAATACTCAGTTTACTCAACATGGTAAACTGAGGCAAAACCAACCATTTCTGCTGATAGCCACTCTTCTTCCCACCCCCAGTCAGTATTCCTTTTCCAAATCTCCTGCAGCTGTTCGCACCAGGTGGACCACAGACCCCTGGAGGTCCCTTTTAGGATACACATAGTCAAAACTACTTTCAAAATCATCCTAAGATGCTTTCAGCCTTCTCACTGTCTGTACATTTATACTGATAATACAAAGCAATCATCATGGGTAAAGCTATTAGTGCCTTGGGATGAGACATAGCAGTGGCATAAAACTCTACTAGTAGTCACCACTAAGTACTCACAATTCATAACATAAGGAGCCAGTTTAAGAATGTCCCTGATCTAACAGTTAAAATTATTAATGTAATTAAATCTCAACCCTTAAGTACATATCTTTTTAACATTCTGTAAGACAAATGGGAAGAACACTGAAAGCACTTCTGCTGCATTCCTAAGAAAGACAATTGTCTCAAAAATACTTGGTGTAGACTGGAAAGAACTGCTAGGCAGAAAGTCAAAACACACAGGGTCCAGTATAGGCTCTGCCAAAACCCTTACCTGGTAAATGAATATTAAATGTCTGGCAGGCGTGGGATCTGGTGTTAAAAATACAACAATAAAGCCAGGCACAACAGTGCACAGCTATAGTCCCAGCTACTCAGGAGGTAGAGGCAAGAGGATCACCTGGCTCTGGGAGTTCGAGATCAGCCTGAGCAACATAATGAGATCCCCTCCCAAACACCTTACTGTCTCTTAAAAAAAAAAAAAACATGAAAAAGACACATTCCCTACCCTCAAGAATAAATTATTACAATCCGAGATTGTGAGTGCCATAGAGAACATGACATGTAGATAAGGACGCAATTATTCTTCTCAAAGAAGGCTGAAAATCATATGCAGGTATCAAAGGCAGTTTATCACTTGAATAAAAAAACTTCAGAACAAGTAAGTTTCACTGAGCAAAAAAGGGAGAAAATCATTTCAGGCAGAGAAAAATAAATACAAAAGCCTAGAAAGGAAAGAGGCACAAAGTTTCATGCTTCTTTTGCTAGGTGGCGATGACAAGTAAACAACGATCTTTCTTCATGAACACGATTGCTGTATTTTACCAGGCCAGACGCTAGTTAAAAGCATTTACCCACAGTCTATCATCTAATCCTCACAATAATTCCATAAGGCCAACCACGGTTATTATCCTGATTTTGTAGATGAAAAACTGCAGCAGTTTAGTAATTGGCACAATGTCATGCATGCTGTCATGGGGCAAAGCCGGCCAAGATAGAAAACACTTTCAATAATACATACAGAAGTGCCATTGTTTCCAATGAGCAATTTTGCATTAAACAAATTAAAACAACTCACTAAACAAAACTCAGTATGAATGAAACTCAAAAAAGGTAAGGTACTAATTATATAGTCTGTTTTCTTATGAATGCTACTCCCATAACATTCAAGGAACCAATAAACATGTGCAATTAAAGTAAACCACTGTCAAGAAGCAACTCATTAAAATTCATAATATAAAAATACAATTCTCTATTGGCTGGCAACTTGTAGAAGACTGAAATTGGACCCACAACCTTTCACCTCTAACAAAAATTGACTCTCACTAGATAAAGACTTAAACCTAAGACATGAAACCATAAAGATTCTTGGACAGAGTGCAGGAGAAACACTTGAAGAAACTAGTCTGGGAGAAAACTTTATGAGGAGGACCCCCAGGGCCACTGACGCAATACCAAAAATACATTACTGGGATTGATCAAACTAAAAAGCTTCTGCACTGCCAAGAACACAGTAAGTAAAGCAAGTAGACAGCCCTCAGAATGAGAGAGGGTATTTGCAGGTTATGTTTCTGACAAAGGTCTGATAACCAGAATCCACAGAGAACTCAAACTTACTAATAAGAAAAGAACAAGTGATCCCATTTCACTATGGGCAGGAGACCTGAACAGAAGCTTCTCTGAAGAAGAGAGGCACATGGTACACAGACACATGAAAAAATGCTCGTCTTCTTTAATCATCAGAGAAATGCAAATCAAAACCACTTTGAGATACCATCTAACTCCAGTCAGAATAGCCCACATAACAAAATCCCAAAACTACAGATGTTGGCATGGATGTAGCGAAAAGGGAACACTTCTGCACTGTTGGTGGGAATGCAAGCTAATATGTTCTTTTTGGAAAGAAGTCCAGAGAACACTCAGGGATCTAAAAATGGACCTGCTGTTGGATCCTGCAATTCCTCTACTAGGAGTATATCCAAAAGACCAAAAATCACTTTGAAAGAAAGATATTTGCACCAGATTATTCATGGCAGCTCAATTCGTAATAGCCAAGTCATAGAAGAAGCCCAAGTGCCCAGAGACCCATGAATGGATTAATAAATTGTGGTATATGTATACCATGGAATACTATGCAGCCTTTAAAAAGATGAAGCCTTTACGTCTTTTATGTTTACATGGAGGGATCTGGCACATATTCTCCTGAGTAAAATGTCTCAAGAATGGAGGAAAAAGTATCCAATGTACTCAGTACTTCAACGAAACCTACTTATATTTATTCACACTTTCTTATGAAAGGAGAGAAATGGGAGTAGGAAGGGAGGGAAGGGGGAGGTTTGACAGAGGGAGGGTAAAAGGCAGGACCACACCTATGGAGCATATGACAAGGTATAAGTCAAATCTGTCAAGTGTAGAACATAGATGTTTTGGCACAATAGTCAAGTAAATGAGGTGAAAGCTATGTTGATTGGTTTGATCTAACCATGACAGATTATATTTAAAAAAATCAGCACATTGTACCCCACATATGCATGAATATATTCATCATCTATGTGTATTTTGACTTAATAAAAAATAAATAAAAATACAATTCTCTGATAAGGATCTTTTTCCCCTAAAACCGTATTATATGAGTTTCCCTTAAATATGTGAAAGATTGTTTCAGGATGAATTCACAACATTTCCAATTTCTGATCACAATTTGACAGTGAAAACAGAAGCCCATTAAACTTAGGCTAATAAAAACTTAGGTCACTTACTTATAAATAAAGACTGTAGAGTTCCATGAAAATTGTGACTCAACAGCACTAAGGAAAAGAGCCTCTATATTTTACATGATCGATATTTCTTACGAAAAAAAATTATTTCAGTCAGATGTCTTTATTTTATAAATGCAAAAAGGGCAATTAGATTTAATAACATTTAACTAGAAAATAATTACCTTGATCATCAGAAACATCAAACTATGGTACACCTTATTTCAAAAGTCTGAAGTCTTCCTAAATCACCATATACTTTAGAGCCAAAATATATAATGTAAAAGTTAATTTTCTGAAAATTAATAATAAATAGTAATATTTATTTTGAGCAATAGATCTCTAAAGTCTATGTGTGTCACTACTCAACAGGACTCTTAAAAAAAAACAATGTTTGAAGAGAAAGCCATCCATTTCTTTATTGGTGTCAATAGGTTTAAAGATGGTATCTAATTAAAAATAAAAATGGTATCTAATTTTTAGATAATAAGAGGTTTAATTATTCTGTCAGTTTATTTGTCTAAGATATTAAAATCATACCCAAACACCTTTCATCATTCTTATATTTTTTTACTAAAGATTAATTACACAAACCCTGTAAGAGCATTTTGTAACCTGTAAAAGTAACTAGCTTACCTGTTTTTTCCTTTTGTTCTCTACGCCTAAAAAAATGGATAACGTCCTTTGGGTTAGCTACCTGGTCCACAAAATTCTGGCTAAAGCGAAGAACACTGAAGGGTTCAAAACCTCCACTGTAGTCCACCTGGAAATACAGAATAACCATACGAAGGGTAAGTGTAACAGCTTGCCACTTGTAAGAAACATACTCATCACTCAGTATTTATAGTGCTTATGCTCAATACTCTTAAATTTATAAATTTTTACAATATATTTAAAAGACCATGATGGTGTTATAATATTTATCCTATTGAGAAAAGAAGGCTTGGAAAGTTTATGAGCAAAATACTTTGTTCAATGGAATCAAGATAAACAATAATTTCCAGTGTTGAAATGGTTACATCTCCCCATGACATTAGTATCTAGGTACCTACCAGGCACCTCATCAAAGGAAGAAGGCAGAATTTCTAAACATATTTCTTAACTTTCAAGACAACAAAACAAAGAACATCAAAATAAAATAACAACCCAGCTTGGCACCCACAGCACAGTGGTTATGGCGCCAGACACAGCACCAAGGCTGGTGGGTTCAAACCCAACCCGGGCTAGCTAAACAACAATGACAACAACAAAAAATGGCTAGGTGTTGTGGCAGGCACCTGCAGTCCCAACTACTTGGGAGGCTGGGGCAAGAAAATAGTTTGAGCCCAAGAGTCTAAGGTTGCTGTGAGCTATGACACCATTGCACTCTACTGAGGTGGACATAGTGAGACTATGTCTCAAAGGAAAAAAAAAAAACATGAAATGACAACCCTACATGTATTAAGTAATTGCTCTATCATCTTAGGGATGTGCCTTCATACTAGACAAAGATGGATGCTGGGAAAATCCAAGTAGAAAAGCATCCAATCTGTGAGCTTAGAGAATGATTATCTTCAAAATGTGTATCTTGATGGGACTAACAATCTCTTTTAAGGCAGGCTCTATCTAAAAAGTCCATAATGGTAAATAGACCTTACAAAGAGAAGCACCACCTTCCCTTCTAAGACATATGATCATTTTCCCTAAACTAGCTATTCTCAAAGTAAGATCTGGGAACCAGCATGCCCCACATCACCAGCTTATCCAGAATGCTCCCCAGTCCAGCTAGCACCAATATTTCCGCTCTTCATCATACACAGCACTACCTGCTACATTTTCTGTTCATTTACCTGATATCTATTATGTCTCTCCTCACATCTCCACCTCCTGTAAGCTCAACAGATGCAAAACCTCATCTGTTTTAGTGTTGCTGTGTCCTCCAGCATCCATAACAGAAGGAACTCCATAAGATTTGTACAACATATTAATAAATTAATGAGACCCCTTTAGTAAATACACTGTAGCTTTGCAGTATTACTTACATGTCAATATCTGCTCTTTTGTTTCATGAATGAATGAATGAATAATTTACTATGTTTAGGTAAAGGAATAAGAATTTCCTATTTATATCTGCTTAGTTCTAATGGTGCCAGCAAACATAGATGGAAAAATGGTATCTTTTGCTCTGAAGACAACTATATGATTTCCTTAAAGTAATTTTCTATTACATGCCTAGACCATCTCTATAGTGGTCATATTGTAAGAGACAAAATACTAAATACTAAAACTCCCCCCAAAACTCTTCAGACATTTTAACAATTAATATACCAGCCTAGCTTTTTATTTGTAATTTTCTGCTCCTAAGAGTCACAAAACCCATTCATTAAATAAACTCAATGTTCTAGGCATTCTGCCTGCCTCAACCTGGGAAGAATAGGCATCTGGTTGGTCATGCCCATCTCATATCAGCCAGACACAAAGCAACCCTTGTTTGTCCCAACTTGGCTTTCCATCTGTGCCCAGGCCTGGTTCATGCCTTGGATACGTGGGCTAAAAAAAATTAAACAAAAATGTGACTGGTGCTGTAAGAGGTATGTAGAAAATAGAATGAGGACACAGAGGAAGAGGCACCAATGAGGTCAGATCAAGAAAGTCGTTCTTGAAGAGGGAAGCTCCAGGTGGGTACTAAAAGTGTAAGGAAGGAAAAGGGAACTGTGCTCCACACAGCAGGATGAACAGGCACAAAGTTTCCAGCGAAATAAAAGCTACTGGGTCCAGGAAGTTGTAACTTTTGGTCAGACAAGACTAGAGCTTGAGATGTACTTGCAAAGAAGGGAGGATAAAAACAAAGAGGTTGATTTAGACCAGATCATAGACTTCCGAGTACTACTTTAAAAAGTTTAGACTTTTTCCTGTCAGTGCTAGGGGATCATTAAGTTGTTTTCAACAGGAAAGACACACAGATTGTATTGTACAAAGATCACCTGGGCATTAAGGTGGAGAAAAAGCTAATGATGGGAAGACAAGAGGCAGAGCCCTGGTAGGAAGCTGCAGCAATAATCCAGTAAGTGATAATAAGGACTCAAGTACAGCAGTAACAGTGGGATAGAGAAAAGGGACCAGACCACTTATTGTACATAACGTAATTCATTTGGATCTCATAAATCTATGATGTACAAACCAAGGGACAAGAGATCTAGTTGCTCAATGTCATATACCTAGTAGCAGTGCCAGAATCAAACCCCAGCAGTCCCACTCTAGACTGAACTGTTTATCCCCTTTACCTCCACAATCTATATCCCAGGATTTCCTAAACTTTAATGTGCATACATATTTCTCAAGGATTTTGTTAAAATGCAGTTGGACCTGATGTGTGGCGTGAGAGTCTTTGTTTCTAGTAATTCCCCAGGTGATGCCAATGCTGCTGGTTTAAGGACCATACTCCTTGAGTACCAGGTTGTTGGGGAACCCTAGATGTACAGATATATCAACATGGAAGTCTAAGTAAAAGTTAGGAATCATTACTCTGTAGGTGGTTGTGAAAGGCACATACTTAGACCGAAAAAGGCTAAGAGTTAGGAAGGGATACAGAGAACTCAGTGAGTGCCAAAGAGTGATTCAGCAAGATGAGAAAAAAAAAATCAACTCAAGTTCACCTTTTCTACTTGCTATGGTGAGGTCCCAGCCTTGACTATAGTGACCTGGGGAAGAGAATGTTAAATGAAGAGGACAGGTTATATATGTTTAGGGGCTTGGAAGAGAGTAAGAAAGACAGGGTAGGAACTAGAAGAGAAAAGCACAGAGGTAAAGAGGCCTGTGGTTATTTCTTTGCTTATATCACAATGGAAAAGATAAGCAGGCTCATAGGCATAGAAAAAAATTCAAAGAATAACCAAGTGTATTATGTGTTATGGGGGAAAAAGGAAAAGAGGAAGGAAAAGAAAGTCAAGTGAGGAGCTTTGCAGAGAAGGTACGGGAGTGTAATCTTCATGAGGGTGGGGCCGTGGTCAGGTGACAGGGGAACAGCCTTGAGGGCAGTGAGTGGGTCAGACATGCTCAAAGACCCCAAGAAGGCCAGAGTGAGAGATGGATAGTTAAAGGTGAAGTCAGAGCTCTCTGGTAATCTATTAAACAGAACAACAATGAGAAAAAGAAGAAATTATCAAATCTAACAAATTATAATTAAGTCAAATCCTTGCAGCTTTATTGTTTTTGCCTCCAGTGATGATTGTTCTTTATTACTAAAAAGACTCTTCTTACTCCTTTTCCAAAAATCCACTACATTACTATACTTTGAAAATTAATAGTTTAATTTATGTAAACAGGACTTACTCGCAGTCGTATAAGAGGCTTCTCTGGCTGTCGAGAATTTCCTAGACGTTCCCGTTCAGCATTTTCAAGCATTACCTTAATCTTAAAATAAAAATAAAGATTAATATCAAAGTACTAACTTTTATTTAAATTGGCCGAATAGAAGTTTATATTCCTACCATTTGAATTTCTCTGAACAGCATAGCAATCTTTATTTCCTTGGTAATTTAAACACCTGAAATATACCTTCTTCTAATGCTTTCATTAATACTATTCCTTAATGTTTTTCTTCAGAGAAATTATTAATAAAATAATTTTTTCAGTGTCAAAAGCAGTGATTTTCAACTAGTGTGCTATGAGATTTTAGATGTGCTGTGAAAATTTTTAAAGATCATCAATCAAATTATTTTCAAAATAAATTCAAAGCACAGTAAGTATATTTTTCTTTTTACTCTATTTTTAATCGACATAATTTAAGTGTGTCACAAAAGTTTAACTATAGGTTCAAGTGTGCTGTGAGATAAAAAGGGTTGAAAAACACTGCTCTCAAGTAATTCTTTTAAAAGATATTTAAAACATTACTCCTGTTCCAATTTTCTACTCATATTTCAATAAGGCTTATTTCATCTTACCAACTAAAAACCAAATAAATCAGGAGGGGTGGGAATGGTGGTTCACACCTGTAATCCTAGTATTCTGGAAGACTGAGGCAGGTAGATGGCTTGAGGTCAGGAGTTTGAGATCAGCCTGAGCCCAAGCAAGACCCCTGTCTCTAAAAATAGGCAGGTGCTGTGGTGGGCACCTGTAGTCTCAGCTACTCAGGAGGATGAGACAAGAGAATCACTTGAGCCCAAGAGTTTGAGGTTGCGTGAAATATGATGCCAGGGTGACAAAGTCAGACTTCGTTTTAAAAAACCAAACAAATGAACAAAAAATCTTGTTTTCTCAGTCATATCATCCATGGAAGACTAACCAGAGTATTTAGGGACCTACCTATCAGCAAAGGATCCTGGGTTATTTATCTTGGAAGAGTTCAAGTTAAAAGAAAGTAAGACGAATGTTTTCAAATATCTTACGTTATCTCAAACTATAAGAGGATAAGGTTATAAGATTTTAGACCTGAAAGAGATCTGAGAACAAAACCACTTTTCTTTAGAAGAGAACCAAGTTACAAGCAGAATAATACTAAAAGCCTTCTCACACACATGGTTGTGTGCACAGTGATTAGATGTCTTCAGATGGCCAATTTCATAGCTGAACAACTCTCATCAGAAAGTGCTTCTGCTGTAATTAAAATCTGTCTCCTTATAACTTGGTTCTGACGTCAGGAACAATACACACAAGTGTTTTTGTTCTCAGATCTTTTCTGTGTCTAAGCTTGTCCTTTAAACTTAACAAAGCATCCAAACAGGACTTTCCATGATGATGTTTTATATCTGCAATATTCAACAGAGTTGCCATGAGCCACATGTGGATATAGAAGACTTGAAATATGGCTGGAACAAGTGAGGAGCTGAATTTTTTATTTAATTTTTATTAATTACATGTAAACAGCCACACATTCTAATGATTATCATACTGGATAGAACAGATCTATAATAAAATCATCCAAGTCAATTCTTTGAACTCAACAAAAAAATTTTGTTGTGGTCAACAGAGCACATTTTTGCCAGGTACCAGGTCAAACATCTGGGTATTTCTTTTTTTTTTTTTTTTTTTTTTTTTTTGAGACGGAGCCTCAAGCTGTCCCCCTGGGTAGAGTACTGTGGCATCACACTCACAGCAACTTCCAACTCCTGGGCTCAAGCGAGTCTCCTGCCTCAGCCTCCCAAGTAGCTGGG
>CAUYTI010139000.1:0-37060 GCA_963575145.1 Galago senegalensis | reverse complement strand
CTATCCCCCTGGGTAGAGTGCCATGGCATCACGCTCACAGCAACCTCCAACTCCTGGGCTCAAGCGAGTCTCCTGCCTCAGCCTCCCAAGTAGCTGGGACTACAGGCGCCTGCCACAATGCCTGGCCATTTTTTTTTTTTTTTGGTTGCATCCATCATTGTTGTTTGGTGGGCCTGGGCTGGGGATTCGAACCTGCCACCTTAGGTGTATGTGGCTGGTGCCCTAGCCGCTTGAGCTACAGGCGCCGAGCCGTCAGTCCTACTTTTAAGTCCTGTAACATGGAGACCTATCTCTTTACCTGGTCTCTCCCTGGTTCCCTGTTCTCCCAGTACCTCCTGGGACACACACCCCAGCTTTAGCCATAATGCCGGGCTTTTGTGGGGCCTACACAGCTGCTTCTGTGCTGCCTCCCACTCATCCTGAAAGGCCTTGTTGGGTTTCTCTTTGTGGGGAGGGGGAAATGATAGCAGCAGAAATGGGATGGAGTCTGTCCCCTGTCCAGCCTTAGATTGGGTTTGGACCTCATGGGGAAAGGTGAGGGGAGATGGTGCAGGAATCTGAGGGGCCCCACAAGCTGATGGGGCCTTCAGATACCAAGCAGAGGGGTGTTGACACTGATGTGACCACACAGTTGTACAGAGAAATTGCTATGGCAGCTGAGCTCTTTCCACATTATAATTGTCCACAGATCTGCCTTGTGCTCAGGACTGTGAGCACAATGTCCCTCATGTCCCCGGCCAGGATCTGGCACCAAGGAGGAGCTGACAGAGCCAGTTCCACAGCTTGGCCCTGTTATCCTGACACCCAAGCAGAGCGAGAACCAACTCTGGCCCCTGGGGCAGGCCCTTCCTCAAGTGGCACTGCCCCCAGGAGGCTGCATCTCCCTCCGAGGCTCTGGCTCCTCTGGTGACCCGCTGTAGCTCTGACAAAGTAGGGATGTTGCTGCACATTTCCTCCCAGGCTGGGACAGGCACCAGAGGAGGGACAGAGGAGAGGCCTCTCCTCTCGAGAGCAGCATGGGGTCAGGTGGCAGCAGGAGAGCCCTGCTTACCCCAGGCTCATGTCTTCTGGGAACCTCTGATAAGTGAACAACTGGACCCCAGACCTGTGGTTTTCTGTCTTTAGACTCCAATTTCCTCATCTGTCCACTAGAATTCTAAATTTGACCACCTAGTTTCTCTCCGGAGGACCCCTGCTGGCTCTAATTGCTTACAGAATGGGAGCCAAGCATCGTCTGTGGTCATGTAAGATATAGGGCCCTGGAGGTCCTTCCAGACCTGTCCCTCTTTTTCCCATATCAGGGATCCTACTCCAGCCACAGAGAACTCCTTACTGTTCCCCAAATGTGCTATTCTTCCCCCAGTCTGGCACACCTTCTCTGCTTGGCAGAATCCAGCTCATCCTGGAAGACTCAACTGTCCAACTTTCCCATTGTACCCTGTCCCCCGTGGCTCTCCCTGATTGTCATCACACTGAAAACTTCTTGAGGGGCCATGTTCTATTAGTTCCGTGTCCCTGAAGCCTGACAGAGCAGGTGCACACAACCTGTTTTTCCAGGGAGTGATGCTCTCTGGGGGCCCCTCCTGTCACAGGATCCTGATGGGGGTGGTCTGAGCATATGTGTGAGGGGAGATGGGGAGTTGGGGGAAGCTGACCTTGGGCTCTGGAGCTCCACTATCCTCTTCCCAGGAAAGTCTCATTGCCCAAATGTCCCCCAGGGCCTTCATTGTGTCCACTCTGGGAGTCACAGGACTAGAGTGTGAATTCAATAGGATTAGGTCTGACTGGGTATAACAGAGAAACGAACCATCAGTGAATTAAACGAGATAAAAGTGTATTTCTCTCTCTCTCTCTCTCTCTTTTTGAGACAGATCTCATTCAGTTGCTCTCAGTATTATGGCATTATTGCTCACAGCAGCCTCAAACTTTTGGGTTCAAGTGATCCTCTTGCCTTAGCCTCCCGGTAGCTGAGATTATAGGCACTCACCACAATGTCTGCCTGTTTTTAGATACAGGGTCTTGCTCTTGCTCAGCCTGGTCTCCAACTCCAGATTGCTTATAATTCCCAATATAACGTAAATGTTATGTAAATAGTTGCTATACTGTATTGTTTAGGAATTAAGGAGAAGGAAAAAAAAGTCTGTGCATGTTCAGTACAGACACAACCATTGCAGACCTCAATGCATTTTCAACAGGCAATTGGGAACCTGCATGTGTTACGCTTTCAGACAAAGATGCGCTGGCCATCTATGGACTCTATGGTGTGTGGGCAGAGATTATCACATGGGATACACCTGCAGTTTGGAGCAAGCCAGTCCTCATGGTGGCGAAAGGTGTTTGCCCTGGGAACTCAGGAGAGGCAGAGCTAGGAAGCACTTAGGTTTCCCAGCTGCTCTACAGTGGCCACAGCTCCCTTCCCCTCCTCACACCTAGCAAATGCCCCCAAGAAGGACAAATACCATCAGTATGGTTGGACTCTGAGAGTTCATAAGATTCAAGCCAAAAAATGGGGCTCTGATTCTGTAGTTATGCAGGGAGGGGAACCCAGAGTCCCTACCTCCCCTTTCCCCTGTGTGAAGCCTAGCGCCATGCCCACTCTTTGCATAGTTCAGCTCCTCTCCCACTCCTGGCTACACTGCTTGGATAGGATCCACTCCCTCAGCCCCAGGGTTGGGACATCTGGCAGCCAATCAGTGAAGCTCCCCAACCAGAGGACTTGCTCCACAAATGGGTACATGACCAATTTCCGCCAATGAGACACAAGGACACTGGTGCTGGGGAATTCACAAAAGGAGCCTCCTTCTTTCCCAAGACTTAACCTGAGCTGACTCTAACTTCTGAGGACAGCAATGCTTCTTTCTTCCATAGGCAGAGAGGCACTTCAGGGCCTTAGGGGTAACTGTGTCCCCACCTGAATTCAGCCTACAGTAGGTCAGCTGTGCTCACTGGAGCCAGGCTGGAAGTGGGGAATGTGCATGTGGCTCCAGACTGCTGACAGCCCAGTCATATTGTGGGGGGCGGAGAAGGCAATGTTAGGAAATGTGGACACCATGGAAGACAGAGCAGAGAGTAGAAGCAGGGTTTCCAGTGATATAGATCCAGCCTAACCTGGAACAGATTAACTGTATTTTAAAAAATTACATGAGCCCATAAATCCCTTCTACCATTTAAGCCAGTCTTTTGTTGCTTTCAACTGAAATATTCCTTCCTGGTACTGCTGCTCTCCTGTATCAAGGGTCACACCATGTGGGACTGAAAGAAGAGGCCCCAATACGGGGTTGTACATAGGGTTACTGGGGACAGAGCACAGCTGGGCACACAGGGCCAGGGGGACTGACCGTGGCATCTGATACATGATGGGCTTCTGAGGCTGTAGATTGTTCAGTGACTCGGGGTCAGACATTCAGCCCGTGGCAAGAGCCTGTGTTTTCTCTAAGAAGAGTTGCTTATTCCAAAGCTCTAGAGACTCCAGTGCTGGCTGACTGCCATGCAGCATTGTGCCCTGCCCTGGACACTTTAAGCACTACTGGTAAGGACTGAAGACAAAGGGGCCTGGACCACAGCCCAGGGTCCGTGCAGAGCTCCCCCTTGCCTGGGGCCCCACTCAAAGCTGGATGCTTTCTGGTTGCTTAGTAAACCCTTTCAGATTGGTAGAAAGAATTGATCTTAAGGTTGCTTTCAAAATCCAAAGAAGTCCATCAAACATTGTGCCTCTTTTTAAAGTCTCCTTCACTTTGAAGAGAATGTTCCAACATGCCTCAGACCAGTGAGCCTGCCAGATTCTCTCTGAGGCCCTGAGTTATGCCCCAGTCTCTGTCACATGTGCATCTTACCCAGACATCTAGGGCACCCGTGACTTCCTTCCTGTCATACCTTATTAGCGTTTTGCTCTCGGTACAGAACCCAAGCCCACTGGCAGTATGATGTCCCTTGGGATGGGGAGATGGCCCAGGGCTGTAGCAGGGGACAGGAAGCCAGCACTTCCTGAGGCAGGGAAATAACACCCTGCTCCTCTCCCTGTCAGGGGCCAGCCAAAGGCTTCTGGAGCTTTCCATTTGTCAGACAGAGCACATTCCATTCTCCAGATCCGGGACTGAATACCAAGCACCAGGGCTGAATTAATTTACTCTACCAAGGAGACCACATCTGGAATAGCAACTGCAAATGGAGCCGCCACCCGATTAATTTTACAGTGTACCACTGCTATTTGCTAAGGTCTGGCTATTTCTATGCTGGCCAACCTGTGGGATAGAATGGAATGTGGCCAGAATTGTCCCTACTACCCCCTCCCAGGGTTTGATGGTGATGCTGAGTTTTGCATTCTCCTCAGGGCTGTAGGGTTGCTGTCGACTTACTGTGTTTTCAGGCCATAGGAGGGCAAATAATCTCCGACCCGACTGTCATGGTCAGAAAGTTGATGTGGGTTTTCTGTCACCCGCAAAGGCCTCTATTTCTTCGCAGGAACTTGAAAGGTAATTGCTGGAGGGGATTGAAGTCCCACTGACTTGCTGTAGGCTGAATTTGGGTGGGAACACACTTACCCCTGAGCCCCTGAAGTGCTCCTCTTCCTATGGAAGACAGAGGTATTCCTGTCCCCAGGAGTTAGAGTTGGCTCAGGTAATATCTAACCATCCCTTTCTCCAGTGCTCAATAACCCAGGGAAAGGGCAGAAGTGCCTTTGGATGAAATTGGACAAAAGATTCATCACGTCTCCTATATCTTATAACAGGTCCTAGCTCAAAGGTACTGTCTACTCCTTCATTTGAGAAGCTCTGGGTCTGAATGAACCCTGGATTGGGAATTCCCATTCCAGCTACACATACTCAAGTGAGCCCCTTATTTACCAAATTTAGAGGATTTTGGTTATATTTAGAACCAAGTAAGACCTCAGTGGGCTACTTGCTCATTTCATCCCAATGAGTAACTTGACCAATTGCCTATACACAGAGATCTCTGCCTCTGGGACAATTCTCCCCACTCCTTGTTCTTTAGGGGATGATCATGTGACTGTGCCCACTATTTTAATATAATTACTTCTCCTTCTAAGATTGGAAGCCCCATTGCAAAAGCAGCCCTTCTTGCTATAATTTCAGACTAGAGAGAGGGTAGCTGAACCCATTATTCAGATTGGGAGAGATTGGTAAAGGGCTTTACTGGTAGTGGCCATATTTCATACACAGCTGTGACAATGTGCCTCTCACATTGCCTTTTGTAGTGCACAAATTGAACTGTGATCCTAGCAGCTGCACTCTGAGTTCTCTACTGTGTTTGTGCCAATGCCGCAGTTGCCTAGGCAGCGCCCAGCCCACCTGTGCCCAGTAGGGATACCAGGGGGGCCCAGTCCTGTTAGGTGCAGGGCTCCTTTCACAGGTGACTATGGCTCATGGCTTCTCATCAGCCTTACTGGAACTTTCTCGGAACTGCTCTGTAGTCAGAGGCTCTCCTGACCCAGCCTTCCTTCCTTCCTTCCCTCTGTCCTTCCCAGAGGCCAGCCTGTGGCAATCCGAAGGCTCTACCCACTGCCTCCACCTCCCTCCCCATTTTCCTTCAGAGCTATTTTCCAATCCCATCTTGTTGTCTGCTTCCTGGAGGACTCAAGATAACACATTTCATATCTTAAGTTGTCTAAGAGGTTCATGGATGTTTGTTTCATTATTCTTTATACCTTTTGTGTATCTGAAACACATTACTAATTTTCTGATAATAAAAATGACAAGATTATTATCCTTTTTGACTGATATCATCCTCAAGGGAAGGAGAGAGAGTCTCCAGGAATTGATATGAATTGAGAGATCTGCTCAGCATTCTATCTCAGGGTATTTTCACTTCATTCCTCTAATTATGCCAAAGATTTTCTGGTCCCTTTTTTGCCAATTAGTGTGGATCATCATATGGTCCAGGTTTACATTAGTGACTTCTGCAAAATGTCAGAACTTCTGCCAACTGCCTGAGATAACACCCTGAATGCAAATTTCTGGCAGCTGCACCCATATCAATAAATACAGCTAAGTCCACACTTACATCCTTCCCATCTCGATCAAGGTACCCTCAAAATCCATTTCCACACACATTCCTCATGCTTTAGGAATATAAATGAGTGAATTTCTGCCATTCCTTCTGGTATAATGCTTCTCTCCCCTACCCTGATTCTGAATTCTACCACCTGGACCATATTGTATTCGGATCCTGAATATTCTGGGAAAAAGAGTGAGGGGTGGGTTATAAGGGAGCTCAAGGGTGCTGCAGTGAGGTACTTGGGGGCTTAGGGTCCTCTGGTCCTCACAATCTTCCCAGCTATCACCATTCCAATAGGGTACTCATATTTTCCTACCAATTCCCTCCATTTCACAGAAGGGACTTGGTGAGGTTGTGAATTCAACTGACACTGTAATTCCGCAACTTTAAAATCAATCTCCAAGTTCAGTCTTCAGCAATTTCAACTCTATGGCTATATGCAATAAAAGATTCTTTCAGCATGGTCATATAATGGCCCTGAATTTTATTCTGTGCCTTGAGGCAAACATTTTGATTTGAGCCTGTCATTTTCTTGCTTTAAATTATCAGTATTAGGAACAACCATCCAATCTATGGTCCTAGCATTCCTCATACTTCATAAATTGGCCCATGGCAGCTGATTTCACTTTTGGTTGGCATGTGGTCCCAGGTGACTGGAGGGTATAACATGATTACTTGTTCACCACCGTGTACCATTGGCAACCACTTTCCTATCCAATAATATGAACCAGAGTCTTACTGATTTTCCCCCATAGAGTTGTGAAAACCAATTCCAAGTAGCTCACATATCCCTAAGGGTTTTTCATGAATCCCACTTCCAGCACTAATTTCTGATTCAGGATTATTTGGTTGTGAAAACCAAAAGTTGACTCTGAAAAAGTTAAACATGAACAGAGGATTTATTGAAGAGATAATGAAACAGGTCACAGAATGGAAGAAAAAGCTGGACAACAGGTCTCCAGATAGCAGGAGCCAGAGCAGCTCTGGGACCTGAGTAGCATGGGCAGTCTCTCTAGGAAACAGCCATAAGATGCCCCAGTGCTTGCCACCTTTTATTCTTGTGTGTCTCCATTAGAGATTTGGATTATTGAGAGAGATTCTGTTGGGCTAGACTAGGCGCAGACCTAATCTTGTGAGAGGCTCAGGCCCGGTGATTGGCAACCTCACAGAAGCCACATAGGCCCAGGAAAGCTGTGGTTCTGCCAAGGGAAAGATGTTGAGCAGAAAAAACCAGCATGCGAATTCTACATACAACTCCCTTTTAACTGTGAGCATTTTCACATTCTGTTCCCTCTTCCTGGAAGGCTCCTGCAGTTCTTGGCTTAGATGTCACCTCCGCTAGGAAGTTTTCATGAGCTCCCAAGACTTGGATAAGGGCCCTCTTAAGTGATTCCATAGCACTTGTCTCGCTGTATTGTAATTGTGTGTTTACTTGTCTTTCTCTCTCATTGGCTTGTGAGCGCAATGATAGTAGGGATTATGTTTGCCTTGCTATGGTTATGGGCCCCAAGTGACACAATTCATGGCATATAGTAGATCTTCAGTAGCTGTTTGTTACATGAATAAAAGATAAAGATCCGGCTCTTTCACTAACCTGCTGTGACCCTAGGGAAGGCCCTTTTCCTCTGGGCTTTAGTTTTCTTTTCCAACAAATGCACGGCAGAAGTATGTATTGCTTAAAGATAGTTTGATGACAAGAAATAGAAATCTACTCAAGCTAGCCCAACAGAGGGGAGAGGGTACTATGAGGAATCAGGAGTGTCTCACGGAACTTCAGGGCTGTGCAAGGAGCTGCCTCAGGAGCTGGCGAACCTTCAGGAACCAGCACGGATATATGCTTCATGTTACTTCCTTTCCTAGGCCTACATGGCTGCTCGTGACTGCCTCTCACTGTTAGGTCTGATGGAGGGTAAATGGGTGGCAAGGAAGTGGCTATAAGGGCGGAGAATGGGAACTGAATTGTAGTTAGCAACCAAATCGCAAACAGCTAGGAACTGTTCCCTAGTGGGAACATACATAGTTCCTAGTGACCTGCAACTGACCCAGAGCTCATTACCATCTAATTAAACCTCTGATGTAACTATTATGTAATTCCAACCTGTCTGTCACCCCAAAGTCAGGAAACAACAACCAATCCTGTCAGAAGAAAGGGAATGAGCTTATAAAAGGCAATGTGTGCTCGACTCCAGGGCTTTTCTCCTCTCGTGGAGAATGACCCATTCCCCTCTTTCTGGAACTTATTTTTACTTTGTGTAACTTCCTTCTTTACTTTCATTCTTTATGTGATAAACTGTTTGTGTACAGTTGCTTTGTGTCTGTGATCACTTTGTCATCGGCTCAATTTGGTGCCAGTGCTCATTCTTGACACTGGGAGCCCAGGGAACAGGGAACATCCAGACGGACCCTGCATCATTACATTCCAGGTCTCTGCCCCTCTTCTCTGTTCATGGATGACAGGGGTCTCTTCAGTCCACATGTCTCAGGTCCTTAAAGCTCCTGTGTCCTGGGTTGGATTCGTTAGGAGTTTTGTGTGGAGGATGTTTATTAGGGAGTGTTCTCAGGCTCAACAACTGTGGGAGGAAAAGAAAGGATGCAGAAATGGACAAAAGAGGAAGCTGAGTTGGGACATCTTATGGAAAGTTCTGGACCTGGGATAGTGACAGGACCAGGTGTTTAACCACCCCCCTTCCATTGGTCATTGGATGTGGACTGCCCAGAAAAGGGGGAATGGCCTTGGGCAAGGCAGCTCTCTTCAGCTGAGGCAATTCTTGAAGGGGCTCACAGCTGGGGCTGTCTTGTGGCTAAGCACTTTCAGCAACTGGGGGAACATGCCCATCATTCCTAAGGGAACCTGGACAGTGCACCAAGTGCGCTTCCCACAAGCTTGGTTCACTTTCTTAAGGAACGATCTGATCAGCTCGGCTCTTGGTCAGGTGTCCTTTCTAAAGCCAATGAGCTACAGTGTTGGGGCAGCTACCAAGTTATGTGGGAGAAATAGCCCTTTAGTCAGGAATGAGAGGAGCTGGGAAAGAGGTTATGTCCAAATGCTGACAAGGCTATGGAGCAACAGGAACTCTCATTTGTTGCTAGTGAGAATGCAAAATGGCGCAGCCCCTTTGGGAGGTAGTTTCTTCCAAAACTAAACATGCTCTTACCATACTGTCCAGCAGCTGTGCTCTGAGTGTTTGTCCAAAGGAGTGGAAAATGTATGTCCACAGAAAAACATGTACACGATGCTTATAGTAGCTTTATTCATAATTGCAAAAACTTGGAGGCAACCAAGATATCCTTTAGTAAATGAATAGAGAAATATTTGTGGCACATTCAGACAGTGGAATATTATTCTGTGCTAAAAAGAAATGAGCTGTCAAGCCATAAAAAGACATGGAGGAAACTTAAATGTACATTACTAAGTGAAAGAAGCTAGTCTGAAAAGGCTACATACTATGTGATTCCAAAAATATGACAAACCTATGGAGACAATAAAAAGATCAGTGTTTGCCAAGGATTTGGGGGATGAGAGGGAGGGATGAATAGGCAGATTTTCAGGACAGTAAAAATACTCTATATGATAAATGTGATCATACGTTTGTCCAAACCCATAAATGTACAACACCAAGAGGGATGCATGGTAATGATGATAACCATGAGTCCGTGTAGGTTCATCAGTTGTAACAAATGCACCACTCTGGTGGGGGGTGTAGATAGTGGGGGAGGCCATGCATATGGGAGGACAGAGGATATGTGGGAAATCTCTGTACGTCTGTCTCAATTTTGATGTGAATCTAAAACTATGAAAAATTTGTCATAAAAAAGAATTATGTCATGAAGAGCCTCCACATTTGTCCTGTATAAAGTCAGTGACAAGGCAGGATAAGATTACTAAGATCAGGGGCTCTGGAACCGAATAGCTTGCATTGGACTCTTACCTGCTAGGAATGCAGTTGGCGGGGAGCAACAAGAGATGCTGGTAAAGAGCCTAAAACAGGGGAGGGATTTATCCGGCCCATCCAGTAAGGAGTTTGGGAGAAGACAGTCCTGAGCTGGTACAGTAGCCCAAAGATGTCGCTGGGAACCTGGGATCCTTCCGTTTTCTTGCTCCATCATGCACATATTTATAGATAATCGGCCTTGCGGTCACAAGATGGCTACTGCACCTCTGGTCATCATATCTGTGTGCCCTTTAAATAAGCAGAAGGAAGAAGATGTGGGAAACAGGAAAAGCGAAGGGTTCTTCCTTAGCTAGGCTTCATCTTTTTATCTGGGAAGGTTTGCCTATTCCTATTGGCCAAAATTGTGTCATAGGGCTACTCCTAGCGGCAAGGAAAACTAGGAAGATGAGCATTCGGCTTTGTAGCCACAGAGTAAAGGAAGGAAAGAAAAAGGAAGCTTGGTGATGGCTCTTGGATAGTTCATATACTGTGTGTGCCCCAATCACTTGCTGCCTGTGTAACCTTGGGCAAGTCACTTAACCCATCCAGCCTTAGTGTCTCCATTAAAAATTGAGATAATCATAGTCTCTATACCATGCAGTGAGGTCATACAATGCCTGAAATATAGGAAACTCTCAGTAAATGTTAGCTGTTATTGTTATTACTCTGAGGATCAATTATTCTAATGGGGGCATCAGAGGCACAGGGGAAGAATACTGGGGTGAGGCGTTTGCTATGCCCCTTTTACTGTTTACTGTTTGGGTATAGCCTTGGAAAGCTTGGTTCACTCAGGTCACTTGCTCTGGGGCAGCAGGTGGGTCAGGATTAAGTTTCAATGCAATGTTTGGGGTCAGTCAGAGGGGCCCTGGGGTTCGGGCATGCCGCTGGGTGTGGGTGTGTCCCATCTTCGGGGGCAGGGAAACTCAGTAGTAGAGGGGAATAGGGAGTGGCAAGTATTAGGCTGCCTGGGGCCCCTCTGGCTGGTGAAGGTTCATTTCAATGAGTGAAATTTGGCTCTGAGCCCTGCTGCCACATTTCTCTTCCTTACTATTGGAGAATCAGAACAAATCGATTGTGAGCATCTTTAATAAATTGATTCAATTTGGTGAATAAAAAAGACCAAAAGAGGGGGAAATATGTATTGCTCGCAGCTATAGGGCCAGTGGTTAATCCCAGCTTCATAACCCTGTGCTGGTGGTGGTTTAAATAATTAAGTGGATTGAAGGCCGACTAAATTATGCTCCTTCCTCTACACTGGCTTGTTCTTAGAGGAACCAGTGGCCCATGTAGTCAGCCCACTCTTCTTCCCAAGCACACAGGCACCCTTAGGGATCAGGGGATGATGTGTGAGCCCATGCCCAAGTGGGCTCAAAACATGCGTATACACATCCCTACACACCTGTGCACACCCACACATTCGCATAAGTCACCCCCAGCACAGATGAGGCAGAAGAGGTGAGGGGATCAAGTTAGGGAGTGGGTAGTGGAGTGGCTGTCTACCTGCTGCCTCGCCCCTGGCCAGGAGCTGGGCTCCGCCCAGATGCTGCTGCAGCTGCAGCTCCTCCTCTCCTGGGGGCCCTGTGCTCCAGCTGGCACCCGCCTCGTTAATAAAGGCAGATTGCTGCTCAGCTCGTCCCCAGCACTCCTGACGGGGCCATTAATATTCCAGGGAAGATTAACTCCCCCTCTGCTCCCGCCTCTGCAGCCTCGGGGCCCTGCCTGACAGATGAGGACCCCTAGCTCAGAGATGCTGGAACCTGGGCACCTGAGATGACCTCTGGAGGTTAGGTACTCCTGCATCCACCAGGCCCTTTCAGGTTTCACCTATGAAAGTGGGCAGGGTGAGGAAGGAGTTAGAGATAGACGCAGACAGAAAGAGCTATAGAATGGCTCATAGAACTGTGCTCAGTGTGGGACTCTGGAATGGAATATTAAGGGATCTAATTCAGTCCTTTTATTTGGCTCAGGAAATGCAAGTGACCTACCTACTGTCACATGGCAGGAGTAGAACCTGGACTAATAATTTGTGGTGAGTGACCTTTGCAGTTGGACACCAGGCCCTGGGAAGATGGACAGTGTCTCCGCTTCCCCCTGGTATGGGGCATAGGTGTGACAAGAATGGCAATGTCATCCTGCTGGGGAGCTACCAGTGAGGCAAGGTCTCAGCAACCCTGCCCACTAAACTTTGGGGCCCCACCAGGGACCTATTGCCATCAGGGAATGGGGACCATGGTGGTTCTGCCCCAGGACCCCAGGCCTAGCTTCTCCCAGAGGTGGTCTCTCATAACTCCTTTTCTGCCTAATAGTGGCCAGCCAGGATCTAAAGGTGGCAGAGACACTAAAGGAGGAAAAGTGGGAGACAGGAGAGAAGGGAAACCACCCTTCATCTGAAGACATGCCCAACGCTGGAATGCTGCCCATTCTCTGCCAACCTCCAGCTCTCCTGTGTGCAGCACCTGTGCCACCCACCCCAACACACATACACATACCTGCTGAAGTATACACAAGTACCCATGGAGCTCATCCATTCCTGAGATGTGACTAGCCCCTAAACCCTGATGACTCTTGTGATAATAAAAATAAACATTTTGTCTCTGCCCCTGGTTCCTAGCACACAGCTCCTAAAACCCTTGGAATCTCCAAAGCGAAAAGTATCTTTTGTAAACTAATGAGTTAACTGCAGGCTGGGGACCCCTGGATAGCTTCTGGATAGGAGCTTATCACTAGAAAGACCAAGGCAGAATCAGAGGGCTAGAACTTTTAGCTCTATTTCTCTAAATTCTGGGGAGGAAAAGGGGCTGGAGATTGAGTTCCATCACCAATGGCCAAAGATTTAATGTATTATGCCTACACGATGAAACCTGCATAAAACCCTTTAAAGGTTGGGACTTGGGGAGCTTCCAGGTTGCCAAACATGGGAAGGTGCTTGGGGGGTGGTCTGCCAGAGAGGGCATGGAAACTCCCTGCCCTATCCCTCTTTTTCATTTGCCTGTTCCTGAGTTATATCCTTTATGATAAACTAGTAATATTAACAGTAAGTAAAGTGCTTTCCTGAGTTCTGTGAGCCATTTTAGCAAATTATCAAGCTGAGGAAGACATTGTGGGAACGCCTGCTTTATAGCTGGTTGGTCAGAAGTATAGGTTGTAATCTAGAACTTACAACTGGTATCTGAAGTGGGGGCAGTCTGTGGGACTGAGCCCTTGACCTATGGAGTATGCATTAACTCCGGGTAGTGTCAGAATTAAACTGAACTGTAGGATACCTGGTTGGTGTGTGGAGAATCAGGCAATTGGTTACGGGAGGAAATGAGTGGAGGAAAACCCCACACATTTTGATATCAGAAGTGCTGTAAGAACAGTCAAAACCCAACCTTGTCTTCAGTCCATCTGCCCTCTAAGCTCTTGACTCCTCTCTCTGTGATAGCAGGGCTTGCAATGGGCCATGCCTCCTGGTCCTTATGCTCTGTGTAGTTCCCAGCTTCTGAACCTGGGCTGGTCCCAGTCATGTGATAGAAGTTATGCTGTGTGACTCAAGGCTGGGGCACTAGAAGCCTTGCAATTCCCAGCCCTGGAATGCTCATACCTAGGTCACTCCTTAGAATCTGGCCTCCATGCTACAAGCAGCCCAGGCAGGGCTCCTGTCCACAGCCTCAACTAGCTCACAGCAGGGCCATCAGTTGTGTGAGAGAACCTGTTTGCATCCCACCTACTAGAGGCTTCAGATGAACCTGCCCTAGCTACCACTTGACTGCAACTGTACTAGAGACCCTAAGTCAAAAATGCCTAGTTAAGTCCAGAAAACCCATGAAAGAGAAATTGTGTGACACCACTAAGCTTTGGGATGGTTGACAATAAATGATCAAATACAAGGAGAGCCCAGGTAAGACTTACGACAGAATAGTTTACACTTTGGGGAATCCTGGCTATAAGACTCTTCTGGATTTTCTTGTGGGGCCACTGTCAGAGGCAGGTGGGGTTTCTCCTAAAGGTAGTCAACAGTCACTCAACTGGGGCACAAAGGGATCCGACAAAAGTGAAGAATGACTGGGGACTAGGTTTTAGACCAGAGGAACTAAGATTAAATTTACCTTCAAATAACAGAAAATCCTTGCTGACAAGGCTGATATGGCACTTGTGTCATGGCCCAGGCTGCAGGGCTATTGCATTGCAAAATCCAGAGGTGCCCTTCACAGTATATTCTGTGATAGGCACCTCCTGGAACACACCATAGAATACTATATTGTGAAGGGTGCCCGGAGTGGGCAACGTTGGGTACTGCGAGGCTTCTTCTACCTAGTTGCTCCAATGTATGTGGCTTCCATTCCAAGGTCACATCCTACTCTGTGATCTAAGATCACTGCTGGAGCTCCAACCATCACATCTGCTTTCCTACTGTTGAGAAGGAGGAATGATGAATGATGAAGTCCACACTTTCTTCCTTTATGCCCTGTCAGTCAGACTTAGTCACACAATCATAGCCAACTATAAGCAAGGTTGGGATATGTTATTCTGAACGGGTATGAGCCCAGCTTTAGATCAGGAGTTCATGGAAGGTAGTGAATACTGGGTGACACTAGCAGACTCTCTGGGAAGGGGAGCCTTTGTTTTCTGGGTGCAGGGATCAGCTCCAGTTTGAAGAGGCTAGGGCAAGAGGCCCAGGGCCATGTGGGAAGAAGCAGAGGGCAAAGCTGGGCATAATGCAGGGGACTGGCCTCTGAAGAGATCCCTTGGAGTGGCCATAACATAGAATTATTCCCAAGTCTTCAGGGAATTGCTAACCCACAGACGGAACTGTATAGGGAGGTAGAGAATCAGGAAAGGCTCTGTCTTATGCTCAGAATAAGTCAGATGGAGAAGGAGAGGGCCCTTCCTAAGGCCTGTGGCAGCAACGAGCCCAGGGGGGTGCTGCTGAGGACATCCAAGTCCAGCATTCTAGGTCCCAGAAACAGGCCTCTCTCTGGCGATCTGCCATGGGGCCAATGTACTGTCTCAGCAGACACCACCTTACCACCTTCCACACTTCTATCTGCTCCAAACTTGCTATTTCTGTCCCCAAAGCTTCATGTCACCCCCACATCCCACTTCCTACTGACCCTCTGCTCCTCACGTTACCTGCACTAAACTACTACGCCTGGCCCCATCAAGCCACAGTCCTGATGTGACATACATTATTGCTAGTCCTCAGAACCTCCCATAGCAGGCTGAAGTTGGTTCTCATTTTACACCTGAGAAGAGTGAGGCTCAGAGAAGTTAAGAAACTTGCCCAACTTCCCAGAGGCTGAACCAGAACTCTAACCCAAGCTAGCGTCACTCTGAAATCAGTGCTGTCTGCTCCAGCTGTGCCTGGCCTGTCAGCCTCCATCTATGTCGAACATATTCCTCGTCTCTCACGTTCACCAACACACACAGCGCAGTGCGCAGGCCCCTTCCTCGGGGCCTCATTCTCTTCCACCAACTCATTTTCATATTTTTGCAGGTGGCTCAGTATTGAAAAATCTTCCCAGTTTCTTCTAACAGAGTCAGCTCCTCCAGCCAGCTAAGCTTTTACTTGCCCAGGCCTCAGGCCTTCTTACAAGCTCTTGCTGCCCATTTGCCCCACCAGGAACTTCTCCCCAATTCATTGCCCTGGCTACTTCTCATTTGTTAGGTCTCAGCTTAAATGTCACTTCCCCAAAGAATGTAAAACGATGAGACTTTGGAAAGAAGGAGAGCCATTTTTCAAAAGTTAAACATAAATTCACCATATGACCCAGTAATTCCACTCCTAGTAATTTGTCCAAGAGAAATGTAAACACATGTCCACATATGACTTGCATGTGAGTGTTCCATGGTACAGATAGATCACACTTTGTTTATTCACCAGTGAGACCCTGAGATTGGGGCTGTTTCCGCCTTTCGGTTAGTGGTAATGCTGCTATGAACATCATGTCTATGTTCTCATGTAGGCATATGCTTTCATTTCTCGTATATATTTAGGAGTGCAATTTCTGGATCATATGGTAACTCTCATTTTCAGTTGTTTGAGGAACTGCCAGACTACTTTTCTTTCTTTCTTTTTTATTTTTGAGACAGAGTCTCACTATGTTGCCCTCAGTAGAGTGCCATAGCGTCATAGCTCACAGCAACCTCAAACTCTTGGACTCAAGCCATTCTCTTGCCTCAGCCTCCCAAGTAGCTGGGACTACAGGCGCAGCCACAAGACCCAGCTATTTTTTGTCACCATTGTCATTGTTGGTTAGCTGGCCTGGGCTGGGTTCGAACTCGCCACCTTCGGTATATGTGGCTGGCACCATAACCTCTGTGCTATGGGCGCCAAGCCTACCAGACTACTTTTCAAAGTGGCTGCATCACTTAACATTCCCACCAGAGGTGTATGAGCGTTTGGATCCTTCCACAACCTCACCAATACATGTTATACGGTCTTTTGATTCTAGCCATCATTGTAGGTGTGAAGTGGTATCTCCTTGTGGTTTTCATTGCATTTCCCTGATAACCAATGATGTCAAGCACCTTTTCATGTACTTATTGGCCATTTGTATATCTTCCTTGGAGAAATATCTGTTCAGATCTTTTGCCTGCTTTTAATTTTTTTTTTTTTTTTGGTCTTTGTATTATTGAGTTATAAGAGTTCTTTATTCTAGATAGAAGTCCCTTATCAATATATAATTTGCAAATATGTTCTCCCAGTCTGTGGGTCTCTTTTCATTGTCTTCATAGTGTCCTTTGAAGTAGACAAGCTTTTAGTTTTCATGAAATCTAATTTATCTATTTTTTTTTCATTACTTGTGCTTTTGGTGTTGTATCTAAGAATCCATTGCCAAATCTGAGATCAGGAAAATTTCCCCCTATGTTTCTTACAGTTTTAGCTCTTACATTTAGGTCTTCTATTTTGAATTAACTTTTGTAGATGATGAATAAGGATCCAACTTCACCCTTTTGCATGTTGCTAACCAGTTGTCCCAGCACCATTTCTTGAAGACTATTCGTTTCCCACTGAATAGTCTTAGCACCCTTGTGAAAAATTCAGTTGATCGTAGACATATGTTTTTATTTTTGGACTCTCAGTTCTATTCCATTGATCTATATGTCTACCCATTGATCTGTAAGATAGACCACATTGTTTTGATCACTGTTGGTTTTCTTCACTACCACACTGTGTGGAACACTAAAGTTCAAATATTTATTGAATGTTTAAAGCCCAACAACCAAAACTACTAGGACTACACCTGTAAGGTTTACTTAGCTTACTACAGTAAGAAAGAATGCACTCCAGAGAGCTTCTCAAGGATCTCAAAAAAGAGGGTTGTGAAAGGGACCTCTTCAAGAGTATAGGTTGGTGCTGAGTGATTTTGAAAAAGTGGGGAAGTAGCGGTCTGTCTAGGGTTGAGTGCTTTTAAGAAGTGGGGCAATTTGGTAATAGGGAAATTAATTTTTATCTAGGTATTGGGAGAATCAAAGAATGGCCAGAGCTGTCACTGGTGGAGAA
This sequence comes from Galago senegalensis, assembly GCA_963575145.1. NCBI lineage: Eukaryota > Metazoa > Chordata > Mammalia > Primates > Galagidae > Galago > Galago senegalensis. The sequence goes on along the minus strand of CAUYTI010139000.1, from coordinate 19,627 downwards.
GCACTGGCCACTCAAAGAGGCTGGCTGGTCATCTGTGGCTCTGGAGTGGCCTTGCTATATGCTGTTCTGAGCACAGTCTTTGTTCATTTGGGAACTTAGCTTGATTGTTAGCAGGACTGTTTTCTGTTTTCATGGGAGTAAACAAATGGTCTCTGCTATGGAGCAAGTAGAGATTCAGGAGGCCACAGCAGCCGCACCATCCCATCACATCTATTCCCATGCTTGTCTTAGGTACCAACACTTAGTTAGGTAAGGGGCAAAGGTGCCCTCAGGGTATGATGGCCAGATCCTAGACCACTAACTCATTGTGTGGCTTGGGGCAGTCATTTTTCCAGCCTGGGCCTGTTTCCTCATCTGTAATACAGGGTGGCCATAAAGTTCATGTGCAATTTACTATGTTAAACTATTTTAAATTGCACACAAACTTTATGTCCACCCTATATTGGGAGATTGGATAGGACAGCATTCCTTCAAGTTCCTTATTCATGGCCTAGCTGTCTTCTCGTGCTATTTTAGAGGGAAATCTCTAGTGATACGTGTCCCTGTTTCACCAGCTGCTACCATGTGGGTGACACACACACACACACACACACACACTCCCCCCAACACAGCTGTGACTCACCAGCCTCAAGCCCCTGACTCAGTTGTTTAGCTCAGCAGCTCCACACATTTGAATTTCATACCCTGGCAAAATTTCCAAAACTCATTTTCAGGACCAACATAAGGTTGCCAATATTTTATTTTGTCAAATAGGACATTAAAAATAACAAATACTATCACCTGTTGCAAGCATTGAATCACAAAAGAAAGGATAATACTCTTAAATCTCCTATGTTCTTCTCATTTCTTGGACAAAGAAGAAAACTCTTGTTAGAATGGACAATTGCTGTTTTTACCTGTGTTTGGGAAAGGCTATTTTATTTTATGGTTTTGGTTCTTAATAAAATGTAAATACTGTCTGAGGGCCAGCCCCAGTTGGCCACAGGGAGTGATCACTCTTTGGAGGGTAGAGTGGCAGGGTGAAGTAGGAGTGGAAAAAAGTTCAGAACTAAGTCCTGGACACCAGATCTCTGGCAGATCAACCAACCTGAGAGAGAAAGACTCACACCACATCCCCAGGCACATATCAACAGCCTTCCTAATTGTGAGGTTTGAAACAGGGACCTGGGAGAAAGTGTTGGGTAATAGTGAAACGCTAACAAATGAAGCCTGCACCAGAAATTTCCTTTCTGGCACTGAAGCTGAGCCTTCTTAATATCTCCTTAGCTGCCACATTCTACTTTCAGTCATTTCTACCTCAAATGTTTGCCCAAAGCCTGTGAGAAATTGTGTGTGTGTGTGTGGAAGAGAGCGAAATTCCTGCAACTACCATAGATAGCTTTTGTAGAAGGGCATTAAAAGTGGAGGGTAAGTTGTCTGCCCCCAGAATAATAATATATGTCTCTTTGTTAACCCTTTTGGGTCATAAGAAAATACCTGGCATGGGTGGGTTCACTCTGTGTCTGGATTGTGAAGAGCCATATTCAAAGAGTGGACCCCCTCTGACATCCCACACATTCTCCCAGGTCCTAGATATGCCTTGTACTACTGTTCCTTTAAAAGGTGTCTGTATGTTACCAGAGAGGACCAATCAGCAGACAAGGGGAGGAGCTACTTGTGGTCCTAAGAACCAGTTGTGCCAATAAAGTAAGAGTCTTTGGGTAGGGCCAAGAGTGACAGCCTCCTGAGGGAACCAAGGGCAAATTTATTTAAAGGGACAGTGTATCAGACAGAGGAGATATAGAGAGTTCTGAATTCCCGATTGACCAGTACATCCCAAAAGTGGCTGTTTTCCTCCTGAAAGATAATAATTGGCTGGGAAAGACGAGTGATTTATCTGTCTAATTGGGCTTTTATTTGCATTTTAAATCATGCTCTTTTGCTAAACTAATGGACCCCCTATTTATAGATGACTCCAACACAAAGTGACTACTAATTACTACAATTAATATCACGTTAAGGGCTTGCCAGCCAACTTCACAGCAACATGTATCGCCTACTCATTTTCAATTAAGGCACATTGACAGGGAGAATACGTAGTTATTAAGAGCGGGCCCTGGGGTGTAATTATTGCTCACGAAGGTCATTAACCAACTCCCCTGCAGGGTCGGCACCTTGGCACCCGGGGCTGGGGGCCCAGATCCATGTCTTACCCAGGGGCCATAAATGCTCAGCGCCCCAGGCTGCCAGGCAGATGGCAAGCCTGGCTCTGAGCTGCTGGAGGTGGAGCAGAAGATGCCAGGAAGCTGGGGCTGAGAAGAGAGAGTCAGGCAGGGGGCTGAGAGGGCTGTCCCTCCTGTTCCTGAAGACAGCGATTGTGGCAGCCACCAGAAAGCTGACAGAAGGACTGCAGCCTCCCTACTAGAGTGGCATTGAGCAGCATCTGCAGAGGCCTTCTCTAGGCAGGAGGCTGGAACTAGGGACACAGGGCAGAGGAAGCCTGGTAAGCAAACCTTTCATGATCAGGAGGAGGCCTGGACTCCTAATGCTAGGGAATGGCCACTTCTGAGGAGAGGGAGGAGGAGGAGGAGAACTTGGAGGTGAGGAGAAGCCATGAGAGAGTAGGAAAAGGCCTGGAAAGGTGGGGCTCGACTAACCCTTGGTTCTTCTCTACCTGGTGGCCACAGCCTACGTGCTATGGGCAATGTATAGGCTGGCAGCTCTGGGCCCAAACTCAGGACCCATGCAAGGTAAGGCCAGCAACCTCTGGGGACCCTACCCCTGGCCTCACCCTCCAAGGAGGCCCCTGTTACCAGCCCACCTGCCTAATCAGGAAGGGTTATGAAGCCTTGATGGGCAAGTGGGCTCTGGGGCCTGCTGGGAAGGGAAGGGAGGGCCTTGAGTCCTCCGAGAGGGAGGGACTGGAGTGGCCATGGGACTTGTAGGGAAGCCCAAACCATGGCTATCATGTCATGCTGTCTCTGCTTTCCAAGAAGCTTCCGCCCTTCACTCCTGTGCTAACAAAACCTTCCCAGGTTCTGTCCTTACTCCTCTGCTCTTGCCACCCCATTGCCTTTTTCCTTGGTGTCCTGGCCCTTTCCAGATCACCTCCCTCTAGTGTATTCTATATTCCTTCACTATCGCCTCATAGTAGATCTCCATCAGTATTGGGGGAGAGAAGAGAGAGGAACTGGATGGGTCAGGATCAGGTCTGCCTGTATGTAAATCATAGTGGCTAGAGTAAGATACAAGTTTTTCTCTCACCTTATTGTAAGAGATCCAGGGCTGGTTCATGGCTGTGCCATGGCATTCTCACGGTATGGCTTCCACTTCACAGTCTAACATGGCAGCCTTCACTTCTGTCTGCCTCTCACTGGGGGAAGGAGGACAGGGCAGGAAGAGGAGCACACTCATCCCTTAGAGGCACTTTCTGAAATCCATAGGTAGCAATTGTTCTGGCTCTCTTGTCTTGTACCTGAGCAGTGGCCTCCCTGGGTTTACAGAAGAACCTCCTTTGCCTCCAGATCCAGCAGTTGCCCCAAGAAGGGAGCATGTCAGAATTCTGGGAAGATGGCCGACTGGTAGCAACCCTCATCAGAGGCTCCTGAGCAAAGGAAGAAAAACTAGATGGAATCAGACTCTACTAAGCCAAAGATGGGGTGCTGAGCCAAGAAAGAAGTTTGGCAAGCTATAACTCCAAGGAAGAGCATTCAAGAAAACAAATGACAAATACAAAGCTTATTGACCAGAGGATGGGAGACCCCTCCCCCAAGCAGGAGGCCTGAAGCAGCCTATCTGTGAAAGAGCAGGGATAAAAGACCTCTCATTTTACCTCGCTGGAGAGAGCTGCTAAACTCCAGGTCTCTTTCTCCAGGAAGGTCCCACTTATGAACCTAGACACCACCCTGCCAGGTATAAAATTGAACAGATATTTTTCCCCACAAGTCCAAACTCCCAGTAAACCCTTTCCCCCCTCTCATGGTGGTCTGAAGATCACCCCCTGCAGAGCACAGAGTGTTTGATTTTGTCCTGAGAGACATGGGCAGTATGGACCGCCAATCATCAGGACGAGATCTGTGACTAATGGGGAAGAAAGAGGGTGTGGGAAGAAAGGGACACTCGGTGGGAGGAGGACCAGTCCCCTGGTTATGACATGCCCAGCCAGTGATAGTGTTGACCCTTGGTTTGGGCTGTGTCTGATGGGAAGGGTGCAGAACCCCCAGCTCTGATAGCACCCACAGCAGGAGAGCGGTTCCCCTGTGTGGACTGAGTTTGGCAGACAAGGCTGTTCCCTGCTGGGCCTGTGAGCAGAGGCTTAATAGGTTTGGACTGCAACCTGAGAGCAAGGGTGTGGTCTCCTGATTCCAACAGAACCCTTGAGCTGTGGCTTACTGGGTGTGAACCAAGCCCTGAGGGCTAGGGTGTCCTCTACTACCTCCAGGGGGCTTGTGAGCAGAGGCTTTACCAGGTGAGGACTGAGACCTCTGGGCAGAGTGTGGTGCCCTGACTCTAACAGAGCCTGTGAACAGAGGCTTGCCAGGTGGTGGACGGAGACTGGCAGGCAGGGTGTGGTCCCCTGACTCCAACTTGTTGGCAGGCACTACTCCAGACCCTACTCCAGAGGCTAGCTGTGTGTGGACTGAGACCAGTAGGCTGGGGCATTACCCCTGGCTCCAGCTGGGCCTATGAGCAGAGAAGCAGACAATAGTGTGGACTGAGTCTGGCAGGTGGGAGTGTGGATCCCTGGCTCCAACTGTGCTTTGAATCCCTTTATTTTGAATTGTCCTTGAATCCCTCTCTGTTGGGCAGGGTTGCACTGCCGGAGACAATTTGGTCAGAACTTGTGTCTGGGGCTGTCTACTCTGGGACATTCTGAGGTTAACCTTTGAAGTTTTGTAGTGGAAAAGAACTGAAGAGTGGGGGCTGGGCACCGCAGGTATTTGTATCTCTTCACAGTCCAGATTTAAATCTAATAGAGTGGTTTCTTAGGATAGGGTAGAGGTTGGCTAATATCAAAACAGAGCAAGCCTGCACTATCTCACCAAGTAGGTCCTCAGAGTCTCCAGACAAAACTCTGAAAGGGGCCTTTTTAAGGTTGTAGGAGATAAGCTACAATTACAAAGCCTAGGGCTTTGGTAAGGGGCTAATTCTACTACCTGGGAACCCCAATTCAATCACCCTTCCTGTTCTAATAACCAAACAGTAGAAAATAAACATGGTGCAGACTCAACAAAAGAACTCTGGCAACATGAATAACCAAAGTAGATCAATCCCCGCAAGAAATGACAAAGGAGATACAACTGAAGATGCCATGCATAGACAAATGGCAGCAATGTCAGAAACTGAACTCAGAATATGGATTGCAAATAAGATGAATGGAAGAAAAGATGGAAATTGAATTCCAAAGAGTAGTTCTAAAGTTGTCTCAAGTCACCCAAGATATGGACATAATGAGAAAAGAGATAGCAGAGTTCAAGGAAATGAAAAAGTTAGTTGAGGAGCTGCAAAATACAGTGGACTCCCTCACTAATAGAGTTGACCAGGCAGAAGAAAGGATTTCTGAAACTGAGGACAAATCTTTTGAACATTCCCAAACACTCAATGAGGTAGACAAATGGAGAGCAAAAACTGATCATTCCCTGAGAGAGTTGTGAGATTACTCCAAATGATCAAACATTCATCTTATAGGAATTCCCGAAGGACAAGAGGATGGTCCTAAAGGTACAGACGCTCTACTCCAAGAGATTTTGGAGGAGAATTTTCCAAACATTGCAAGAGATTCAGAACTTCAGATAGCATACAGTTTCAGAACCCCAGCTAGACTCAATCCAAATAGAGCATCTTCTAGACACATTGTGATTAACTTTGCCAAAGCAAAGATGAAGGAGAAAACTCTGCAAGTAGCTAGACATAAGAAAAGCATCACCTACAAAGGGAGAAATATCAGAAACTGCAGATCTCTCAGCTAAGATGTTTCAAGCCAGAAGAAGATGGTCATCAACCTTCAATCTCTTAAAACAAAACAACTTCCAGCCCAGGAACCTCTATCCAGCTAAACTGAGTTTCATTTGAGATGGAGAAAGCAAATACTTTAATGACATAGACATGTTGAAGAATTTTGCCATAACTAAACCAGCTCTCCTGGATATTCTCAGACCCATCCTCCACAACAACCAGCACAATGCTCTAACTCCAAAGTAAACTCACCCAGAAATTTTTGGAACAAAACCCAACTTCTACAGTGGTGAAAGAATTAAAAATGTCCGCTGGATATCTGAAAATCATGACACCCAAAACACAACCAGGCTTATCAATTCTCTCAATTAATGTAAATGGTTTAAATTGCCCTCTAAAGAGGCACTAGATGGCTGACTGGACACATAAACTCAGACTGGACATCTGCTGTATACAAGAATCTCACCTTACCTTAAAGGATAAAGATAGACTCAGAGTGAAGGGATGGACTTGTATAATACAGGCAAATGGAAACCAGAAAAAAGCAGGGGTTGCAATTTTAGTAGCAGATACAATTGGCTTTAAACCAACAAAGATAAAGAAAGATAAGAAAGGTCACTACATATTTGTCAAGGGAAACACCCAACCTGAAGAGATTTTGATAATGAACATTTATGCACCCTACCAGAATGCTCCTCAATTCATGAAGCAGACCCTAATGGATATAAACAACTTGATATCTTCCTGCACTATAATAGTTGGAGATTTTAACACTCCTTTGACAGTTTTGGATAGATCCTCCAAGAAGAAACTAAACAAAGAAATATTAGACTCAAACCTGACCCTAGAACAAATAGACTTTACAGACCTCTACAGACCATTTCACCCTAGTAAAACTGAATATACATTCTTCTTATCAGCCCATGGGTCATCTTCCAAAATAGGTCATACCCTAGGACACAAGTCCAACCTCAGCAAATTTAAAAGTATAGAAATTATTCCTTGTATCTTCTCAGACCACCATGGAATAAAAGATGAACTAAACAGCAAAAGGAATCTTAAACAAACTCATGGAAACTAAATAGTCTTAGGCTTAATGATAGCTGGGTCAAAGATGAGATTAAAAGGAAATTACCACATTTTGGAACAAAATGATAATGAAGACACACATGATTAAAACCTATGGGATACTGCAAAGACAGTCTTTAGAGGGAAATTTATAGCATTGGAAGCCTTCATCAAGAAAACAAAAAGAGAGGAAGCCAACAACTTAGTGGTTCATCTCAAGCAACTGGAAAAGGAAGAGCATTTCAACCCAAGCCCAGCAGAAGAAAGGAAATAACCAAAATTTAGGACAGAATTAAATGAAATTAAAAACAAAAGAATCATTCTTAAGATCAAGAAAATAAAAAGTTAGTTTTTTGAAAAGATTAACAAAATTGATAAACCTTTGGCCAACCTAATCAGAAATAGAAAAGCAAAATCTCCAATATTATCTATCAGAAACGAGAAAGGAGAAATAACAACAGACACTTCAGAAATTCAAAAAATCCTCAATGATTACTACAAAAATCTTTATTCCCAGAAATATGAAAATCTGAAGGAAATGGACCAATACCTGGAAGCATGCCACCTTCCTAAACTCAACCAGAAATAATTAGAAATCTTGAATAGACCTATATCAATCAATGAAATAGCATCAACAATACAAAATCTCCCAAAAAAGAAAAGGCTGGGACCAAATGGCTTCATGTCTGAATTGTATCAAACTTTTCAAGAGGAACTAGCACCTCTTATTATACAACGTTTTCCAAAGCATAGAAAAAGAAGGAATACTTCCCAACACATTCTATGAAGCAAATATCACCCTGATGCCCACACCAGGAAACAATCCAACAAAGAAAGAATATTATAGACCAACATCATTAATGAATATTGATGCAAAAATATTCAATAAGATCTTAGCAAACAGGATTCAACAATACATCAAAAAATTATACACCATGATCAAGTTGGTTTTATTCCAGGATTATAGTGTTGGTTCAACATACACAAATCTATAAATATTTATACATCACATCAATAAAATAAAAAAGAAAGACCATGATTCTCTCAATTGATGCAGAAAAAGCCTTTGATAATATCCAGCATCTTCTCATGATCAGAACACTTAAGAAAATAGGCATAGAAGGGACATTTCTTAAACTTACAAATGTCATCTACAGCAAACTCACAGCCAATATCATATTGAATGGTGTAAAATTGAAAACATTTCCACTCAGATCAGGAACGAGGCAAGGATACCCACTGTCTCCACTGCTATTCAACATAGTAATGGAAGTCTTAGCCATCACAATCAGGCAAAAGAAGGCGATCAAGGGTATCCAAATAGGGTCGGAAGAGATCAAACTCTAACTCTTCATGGATGGTATGATCCTATACCTGGAAAATCCCAGGGATTCAACTTCAAAACTCTTAGAAGTGATCAAGGAATACAGTAGCATCTCAGGATACAAAATCAATACAATATAAATATGCCAACAATAGTCAAGCTGAAAATATAGATGAGGACTCTACTCCTTTTACAATTATGCCAAAGACAATGAAATATCTGGGAATTTACCTAACAAAAGACGTGAAAGATCTCTATAAAGAGAGCTATGAAACTCTGAGAAAAGAAATAGCTGAAGATGTTAACAAATGGAAAAACATACCATACTCATGGTTGGGAAGAACCAACATTGTTAAAATGTTAAAAACAATCTACAGATTTAATACAATCCTTATTAAAGCACCATTGTCATACTTTAAAGAACTTGAAAAAAAAGCACTTCATTTTATATGGAATTAGAAAAAACCTTGAATAGCAAATACATTACTCAAAAATAGAACAAATCAGGAGGTATCACATTGCTGGACTTCAGGTTATACTCTAAATCTATAGTGATCAAAACAGCACGGTACTGGCACAAAAACAGAGTGGTACATGTATGGAACAGAATAGAGAACCAAGAGATGAACTCTAATCAACACATTGAATCCCATAGTGCCATAAATATATTTATTATATATGTACAAATGACTTAATAAAGAAAAAGAGAGAGAGATGAACCCAGCTACTTATCATCATTTGATCTTCAACAAGCCTATTAAAAATATTCAGTGGGTGGGTCGAATACTTGTGCTCAGGAGTTCAAGGCCAGTTTGAGCAAGAGCAAGACCCCATCTCCACTAAAAATATAAAAATTAGCCAGGTGGGCACCTGTAGTTCCAACTACTTGGGATGCTGAAGCAGGATTGCTTGAACCCAGGACTTTGAGGTTGCTGTGGAATATGTTGATGCCATGGCACTCAAGCCCACATGACAGAGTGACAGTGTCTCAAAAAAAAATCACCAATTACTTAATCTGCTTACGTGGCCACATGAACCCACTAGACATTCTGGCAGAGGCAAGTTTTCAGTGTGTTCTTTCCTTTCTTGGGGCGACTCCCACCCCCTCCCATCCCCTCCTCCCAGGAAGGCCCTTCTTCGTCCTGGATTCTGCTGTGGGGTCACCCGAGGTCCTTCATGTGTTTTCTACATAGATCCCTGTTACTGGATTCCAGGTCTTTCTCTCTTGCCATTTATGTTTTTATCTCATGGGGCTTCCTGAGAATGGCTACCTGGCGGGAAGAGAATTTGAGACCTTGACGTCTTTATTCCAACAGCACAATGATTTTTAATTTGGCTGGGTCTGTGGTTCTCATTACAACTCTCCTTTAGGATACTCAGAGATTCTTTGTCTTTTAGCATCCAGGGCTTTAGCAGCAGATGGGTGCACTTTTAAACCTCGCGACTATTCTTCTCCTCTGGAGTCTTCAAGTCCTCTCCTGGCTTCCCAGAGTCTGAAATATCACAGTGACACGGACTCACTCAACAGAAGCCAATTCTTTGAAAGCCTCTCTTGGCTACTTTCTCTCTCCTCCGTTTTCTGCTCTCCTTTTCCTGGAAGTGTCGTTACTTGGACCTCCTGCGCTGATCATTAACTTTATTATTTCTTTGTATTTTCTATCTCTTTGTTATTTTGTTTTACTTTCTAGAACGTTTCTTTGACTTATCTTCAAATACTCTATTGAATTAAAACATTCAGTCATCTAATTTTCAATTTGTAAGAGCTCTTACGCTCTGAGTTATTCTTTCCATGGCATTCTAGTCTGCACGGTAAGACCTTTTACTCCTTTGCTGATGTCTGAATTTAGTGCTGTTTCTGTGGTCACTTTTATTCCTCTAGGCCACTACAGAGTCATTAAATATGTCTTGGTTCATTCCTTTGGGTTTGTTTTGATTTCTTGCTTTTGCATTAGAAGTTAAGTAGACATCTACTCATTTTTGTGAATTGATTACAAAAAGTTAATTGGAGTCTCTGTGTGCTTGGCCCAAAGGGGACTCAGTGTATCCTGATAAGATGATTTGGGGACCCATGATTGTCAGAGTCTGTGGGTTGGGTCTTTCCTCTTCAGCCAGTGATTTCCCCAGAGAATGAATACCTCTCTGCTCTGCTTGGGTGGGATGGGTCTTGGACGTCTGAGAGCTGGTGTGGAAGGTTGGTGGGGGGGCGCTGGTCACTGTAGCCAAACCCTCTGTTTGCAGCAAGACGGTCTGGCCTCAGGTTTCTCTAGTGTTCAGTCAGGAACCTGCATATCTACTTCAAAATCTGCAGAAAGTGCATCTCAACTCCTCTGCAGGATGTGGAGAAGCCCTGTGGCTGGACGCTGAAGAGCAAGGACAGGGAGAGAGCTGCCTCTTTCTTGCAGAGACTTTAGTAAGTGTCCTGTCCCCCAGCCCCTACTGGGGGGCATCTAGGGTCTTTCCAGGGTACTAGGGACAGGATAAGTTTGCTTTCTCTACCCTGTGGATGGACCCCAGTCTGTCAACTCAGGTACCCCCGTCCATCTATTTTCACCTTTGGTGACTGTGCTGACACTTTGCTGCTTTGCTCCTTTCTCTGCACTTGTGATTTTTTTGTTTGATTGTTTGTTTTCTGTTTAGCAGGCCTGGGCTGGGTTTGAACCCACCAGCCCTGACACATGTGGTCAGCGCTGTAACCACTGAACCATGGGTGCCTAGCCATGCACTTGTGATTTTTTTGTCCTTTTGTTCCAAGGGACTCTGTGAGAGCTGAGGTGGGGTCCAAGCTCCCAGGAAGTTTCTGTAGCACATTCTGTGGTCCCACTGATGTCTGACTGTTGGAACTGTTTGCTGATGTGTCCTCACTATGCCTCCCTGGTTAAATCAAGACCTCCCCAAAGCCAAGTTCGCCTCTTATTCCACCTCTACGTTTACTCAGTGCTGGGTGAGACGTCATGACTGCTTGTTAAACTGGACTGAAACCTGATGAAACATCATGAGCTCCTTTGCCTCAGAGCCCAAAGCCACGAGCTACCAAAACCCCAATTCCACCGTCTGTCCTCTGGGGGGCTCATGTCATAACTCTGTTTTTTGTCTTTGGGGGACAGTAGGGCCCAATAGTATTGATCAGGACCTTGAAGTTTCATCTCGACCTAATTTTAAATTTCGGGATCCTGGTTTTCTCACCTGTAAAAGGGGCACAGTGCCCACCTTGTGAATTATATTTGAGAATTAAAGAAATTGTACATAGGTGGGCTTACCACATACAAGGACCATGATGAAGCCATTTCTTTTCCTGTTATCCCCTTTCTACAAGAAGTGAAAGACCCAGAAATACCAGCAGCTCCCCAGAAGCAACAACGGGAACAACTGAACTTGGGGTCGTGAGTGCCCAGGCTGCCGTGGGCTCAATAGAGAAAACACAGCTCTCAGTCAGTTCACTCCAAAGGAGTGGAGAGCTGAACACCTTTCCTTCAGAGCAATTTCCTTGGAGATATTTAATAGCCACTGGAGAGGGGGAAAAGTTCAATCTTAAAGACAATCCCACTTTATAGCTTTATGGCTTTGGCACTAGCTGAGCGCTCACGATCACACAATTTCCTCTCCATCTCGCGTGTTAGAGAGCCACCTTCACAACACACGGCACTCACCGTGCTGGTGTCTCACCCCCAAGATGGCCCACTGCTCATTTACAAGCTCATTAACTTATATTTTCCTCATTAAGAGGAGGGGAGGGAAGTATTTGTTCAAACTGAATGGACCAAAGAGAAATTTAAGAACCATGCTGGAACCAGAGAAGGGCATGACCTTCCTGCAGGAGGACAGCACAGAAACTAGCAACAATCATAGCTACAAGCGCAATACTAATATTGCCCCTTGAAGTTTCACAATTGGTGTTGTCATCAATATTAGTTAGCACCCATCAAAATCTGATAAAAACGTGGGACAAGTGGTTGGTTCTATCACATGAGAGAACAGAACGTCTCAGCCCACCTGCCGCTGTAACAAACTCCCCTGGCCCACTGGCTCCGGGACAACAGAAATTCTGGGGGGCTGTGAGTCCGAGATCAGGGTTCCAGTGGGGCAGGGCTCTGGCGAGGGCCCTCTATCAAGCTGCAGGGGACCGTTTTCTTGTCATATCCCCACATGGTGAAAGCTGACAGGCTCTCTGGGGTCTCTTTGATTAGGGCCCTATCTCCATTCCTAGGGCTCCACTCTCATGACCTCATCACCTCCAAATACCATCACATCAAGGGGTAAGATTTCAACACATGAATTTTAGGGGGACACAAACTTTCAGTTTGTAATGGGTGGCAGGGATGGAAAGGGAGCTAGATTTGGAGTCTGAAACTCTGGGTTGAGTTCTAGCATTGCCAGAGACACGTGAAGTTGAGAGTGATCTGAGTCAGATCTAAATCAGAATGGGAAGGAGGACTGGAAGCTGCTGTTTCCAGGCCACACCCTCTGCAGTCACCTGGCTGGCACAGGACGGGCCATGCAGTGTTGCCAACAGCAAAGCCTGTGAGTCTGAAAGGCATGTACACTGTCCTGCTGTTTGTCTTTAAAACTAGCCCCCATGGCCAGGCCCGCAGGAAGGCGAGGTGAGGGCTGTGACTGTGTGTCACATCGGCTCACTGTTGGAATGAACTGCGTGTGGGAGGAGGCAGGGTAAGAGTCTTCCCAGGCTGTGTGCTCATGTCCTGGGCCCTGGCACACAGGAAGGCTGTGTTCTGCACCCTCCCCAGCACTAGGCTGGGCTCCACGCTCCAAGTGTAGGCCAGGGGTGTGTGGGCAGAGTGAGATAAGACACCCCTGGGAATTGCTCAAAATATCTCTTATGATGGTTCAGCCGTGTGACCCAGGAAACCTTGAGCCCCCCATGGCAGAATTACTTAGAGGAAGGGACAGTGGCCTGGGAAAGAGCACTCAGAAGAACCCCTCGCCCCTCCGCCCGGGTCTGTGGCAGATGTGAGACACTGTCTGTTTGTGGACCATTAAGACGTGGAGGTTCATCTGTTACTGCAGCATGGCCTAGCACGTCCTGACCCACACACATGGGCACAGGCACATGTTCGTGGGTAGCAAACATTCGTTTGTCGCAATTCTCCTTTAACTTTGCAGACTCTTTTCAAGTGTAATTGTTCAGTTATTATTTAAATGTTGTTTCTCTCTCTGGCTCCATTCTGCAAACATGAGCTCAGTGCTATCAGGGCCCCTGTCTCATCTGTGCCTTTCTTTCTGGCACCTAGCGCAGCATCAGGTACTACGGGAACACTACAATTTCCCTAGCAGAGTGAAGTTAGACCTCAGACGAGAACTCCACACAACATTCTTTGCAGTAAGTATTTTAAATGCACCATTACATGTTTCTTAGGCAACAGTTAATAAACTGCGTATATTTATTGACATGCTGAAGAAATTTCGCTCTTTTTGTGAGCTTAGCTGTGTTAAAGTAGAGGTTACGTACGACGAGATGGACCCATTGTAAGCATGCATTTGGGGGATTTTTCACGTGTCTGTCTGCCTGTATGGCCCCCACCAGCAGCACGTTTAGAACATTTCCATCAGTCCAGAAAGCTCCCTCCTGCTCTGTCCCAGCTAATTTCCCCATTCAGCCCCAGGCAACCGCCACTCTGCTCTCTGTCATCATAGATTAGATCTGCACTTTTAGAGAGTCATAAAAATGGAATCCTAAAGCATGCATTCTTTTGTGTCTCTCTTCTTAAGCTCAGTACAATGCTTTTGAGATTTATCCATACATTGTACATACATATATACTTATCAGTAGTTAACTCATTTTTATTGTTGAGTAACATTTCCATAGGGTGAATATACTATAATTTGCTTATCTATTTATTGTTTTTGAATTTTAATAACGGTTTTATAGAGATATAATTCACATACCATGAAATTTACTCATTTCAAGTGTACAGTTCAGTGGTTTCAGTATATTTACAGAGTTCTACTACCAACACTGCCATCCAATTCAAGAAATTTTCATTATTTCCAACAAAAACCCTGTACGAATTAGCAGCCACGCTCTACTTCCCTCCCACATAGCCCGTCCATAGCTAATCGGCCTTCAGTCCCTGGATGGACCCATTCTGGAGACTGTACACAGTGACACAGCACAACATGGGGGCTTTGTGACAAACGTCTCACTTAGCACGGTGAGAGCGCGTTCAAGCTTCGTCCCCCGTTGTTGCACATGTCGGTACCCTTTTGCTTTTTAAGGATGAGTCATACTTTGTTGTGTGGGTTTGTCACATTTCGTTTACCCGCTCACCACTCCATAGGCATTTGGTTCGGGTTTTTCCCTTTTCTGGCTCCTGTGTGCCGCGCTGCTGTGAGCGCATGTGCCGATCCTGTGCGCCGCGCTGCTGTGCGTGCATGTGGCCATCCTGTGCGCCACGCTGCTGTGCGCGCATGTGGCCATCCTGTGCGCCACGCTGCTGTGAGGGCATGTGGCCATCCTGTGCGCCGTGCTGCTGTGCGCGCATGTGTGCGCCATGCTGCTGTGCGTGCACGTGTCCAAGTTTTCATGTGAACATGTTTTTTTTTTTTTTTCTGATTCTCTTGAATATGTATCTAGGATTGGAATTGTTGGGTCAAATAGCTTTAGGTTTAACTCTTGGCTAACTGTTTTGCAAGGTGCAGGCTCTGTCTGTCTTCCCAGGTTGGTCGTCTGTGGGTGTGAAGGGGAACCTCCGGGCTTCCACTGTGTTCTCTGATGACTAGTGACAAGGAACGTCTTTTCATGTTCTTATTGCCCATTTATACATCACATCATCTTTAGAGAAACGTCTGTTCAAGCCCTTTTACATTTTTAGATTGGTTTATTTGTCTTTTTATTGTTGAGTTTTTATATATTTGGAATATTGGATCCTGTCGGATACAGGACTTGCAAAATTTCCTCACATTCTGAAGGTTTTTTATTTTTTTAAGATAGTGTCCTTTGAAGCATAAAAGTTTAAAATTTTGATGAAATCCAATTTAGTTGTTACTTCTTTGGGTCTTTTATGACTTTTGATTCACCTCTTGATGGGTATTTGGGTTGATGTTAGTTTTGAGCTACCGTGAATAATGTTGCTATGAACGTAGAGGTGTGAGTTTTACGTATGTGGATATATGTGTGCGTTTATCATTGGTAAATGTCTAGGACTGACATTTCTGGATTGTTTGATAAACACATGTTCAATTTCTGAGAAATCACCAGTGTCTCCAGGATGGTGGCAGTAGTTTACGCACCACCTCCATCCTCGTCCACCGGTGACGTCAGAGCCGGTGCCAGCTCCATCCTCACGCACCAGTGATGTCAGAGGCCACGCTGCCCTCATCCTCCTCGGGGCTCCACGCTTTGAGTCCCTCCTAGGCCTTCTGCCCGCCATATACCAGAGGTAAGGGTTCAAACCCGGCCCCAGCCAAAAACTGCAAAAAAAAAAAAAATTGATTGAACATATGTGTGTCAGTGTGTATTTGGGGTCTCTACTGTGTAACCTGAATATCTCTTGTCACGCCAAGTTAGGTGACGTATGTCTCCACTTCATTTTTCTTTTTCAAAACTGTCTTCAGTGTCTAATTGCACTAAATTTTAATATAAATTTTAACAATCAGCTTGGCAATTTTTATTGAAAAGGAATTTTTTCTTAAGATTGTGTTGACTCTATGGAATAATGTGAGAATAATTGCCGGCTGAACAATTTTGAGCCTTTTGGTTATTAAACCTTGTGTATCCCTACATTTACTTAGGTCTTTAATTTCCCTCAGCCATGCTTAGTTATTTCTGGTCAAAATGTCTGGAACATGTTTTGTTAAATTTATTCCTGCCTGTGTGATAGTTCTGTTGCTATTTAATTATTGCTAGTGTGTAGAAATTCCACTAATTTAGTGTAATGGCCTTACAGTCTGTGATTTTTCTAAGGTTGTTAACTAGTTCTAGAAGATTCTTAGCGAATTCTTTTGGAATCTTTTCTGTTTGCAATTACACCATTCACAACATGGGCAGTTTTAGTTCTTTCTACCCAATCGGTCTTCTTTCTTTCCTGTTTCTTGCCTTCTTACCCTAACTGGTGTTTCCAGTACATTAGTGAATAAAGTGGTGAGAGTAGACATCGATTACAATCTCAGGAGATGACATCAGCTGTAGGCTTTTTAATACATGCCCTTTATTAGGTTGAGAAGATTGCTTCTATTTGTAGTTTGTTGAACTTTTTATCATAAATTGCTACTTAATTTCATCAAATGCTTTTTCTGTATCCACAAAGAAAATGCTATTTTGCTCTTTCATTCTTACAATATGTTAAATGACATTAGTTTTTTTTTTTTTTTTTTTTGTCCTATGTTAACCTCTTTGTATACTAATTCAAACTTAGATTCCTGCAGTAAATCCCATTTGGTTGTGGTATGCTATGTTTTGTACACATTGGGATTTGATATACTAATATTTTCTTACAGATTTTTGCCTTTATGCTGCTGAGGGAGTTTGCTGTCTGGTTCTGTCTTTGAGTGCCAAGGTAATGGTGGTCTCCTCAAACAAGACAGGGGATGTTTGCGTTTCCTTTATGTTCTGAATGAGTTTATATTAGTATCATTCATTTCTTAAGTATTCGATATAATTCTTAAGTAAAGTCATTTGGGCCTGAAGTTTTCTCCATGAACTTTTCATTACAAATAATTTCCCTTAATAGATATAAGGCTACATAGATTTTCTAGTTTTTCTCACGTCAGTTTGGTGATCTCTGTCTTTCCAGGGATTTGTTCCATTTATTTAGGTTGTGAAAATTATCACCGCAAATTTGTTCATATTTTCTCATGACCCTTTTACTATCAGTAGAGTGTGTAGCGATGTCCTTCTTTTATTCTTCATATTGGGAATTTGTACCTTTTCCCTTTTTTTCTTTCTTGAAGAGTCCAGCTAGATGTTTTTAAATGTCATTAGTCTTCTCAAAGAAACAGGTTTTTGTTTCCTTGATTTTTAATTGTCATTTCACGTTCTCTTTGATTTAATATGCCTTTTTCCACATTATATTATTCCCTTGCTTACTTCCAATTTATCTTGTTCTTTTTTCTCTAGTTTCTTAGTATAGAGACTTCAGTTATTGATGTGAGATATTTTTTCTTTACTAAAATAAGTATTTAATGCAATAACTTTTCCTCTGAGCACTGATTTTGTTGTTTCCCACAAATTTTGTAATGTCATTATTTTCATTTAATTCAAAAGCGCTTTGTAAGTTCTATTGTGATTTCTCCTTTAAAAGTGTAATTTTAAATTTTAAAGTATTTGTGTTTTTTCCTAGATATTTGACTACTACTTCATCTCTAATTTAATTTTGTTGCCAGGGAACATATTCTACATGATTTCAATTTAAAAAAGTGTTCAGTTTTGTTTTATGGCCAAGTAAGTGGTGAATCTTTTCTTTTTTTTGAGACAGAGTCTCAGTCTCCCTTGGTAGAGTGCTGTGGCGTCACAGCTCACAACAACCTCAAAGTCTAGGGCTCAAGCAATTCTCTTGCTTCAGTCTCCCAAGTAGCTGGGACTATAGGACCCGCCATGACACCCGGCTATTTTTAGAGACGGGGGCTCACTCTGCCTCAGGCTGGTCTCAAACCTGTGACAATCTACCTGCCTTGGCCTCCCACAGTGCTAGGATTACGGGCCTGAACTACAGTGCTCAGCCTGTAATTGGTGAATCTAGATAAATATTCCCCAGTGCTTTGAAAGAATATCATCAATTATTGTTGAGTGGATAGTGTTAGTGTTCAGTTAGTGTTAATTGGGTTGGGTTGTTTAGTAGCATTCTTTAAGTTTGGTATATCTTTCTGTCTATTTGGTTTATCAGTTGCTGAGGGTAAGTGTTGAAATTTTAAAATATATTTGTGGATCATTTGATTTTTCCTCTAAGTTCTATCAATTTTTTCCCCTATGCTGAAGAACTTTTACTTGGTGCATACCCACTTAGAGTTATTATATCATCTTGATGAATCTCCCTTTATAAGATTATGATATGGCCTCTTTTTCCCTGGTAATGCCTTTTTCTGGTAATAATGTAGCCACTCCAGCTTCCTTTTAATTAGGGTACAGGTGCATAGATATTTCCTTTTTTTATTCTATATGTCTGTGTATTAAAAGTTGGCCTTTTATAAGTAGGAGATAGTCAAATCTTGCTTTTTAAAATCTAGTTTGACCATTTCTCTTTTGGCTAGAATGTTTTTATCCTTTACATTTAATGTATTATCTATATAGTTTGACTCAAGTTTATTATCTTGCTACCTGTGTAATGTTTGTCCCACCTGGTTTTGTCCCTCTTTCCTCTTCTTTGGCCTTCTTTTGTATTGGTATTTGCTACAATTTTGTTTTAACTTTACTACAGGCTTATTAGCTCTACCTTTTTGCTTTTTTGCTGTGTTTGATCTAGCGTTTACAATATGTATGTTAAATGCATCAAGTGGCATCGTGTCAGTTTACATTTAGTGTGAAAACCTCACAGACTTTTCTTCTCACCGTCCCCTTTAAGTCGCCACTGTTGCGTACTTCACATGCAGTGTGTTACGACGCCATGTTGCATTAATACTGTCACTTTACATAGTGGATTATCTTTAAATAAAATTTAAAATTAGGAAAAAGAACTCCTGTTTACCCACATATTTATAGTTTCATCCCTCTTCTTTCTGTGCAGACTGAAGTTTCCATCTGGTTCATTTTCCTCCTACCCGCAGGATTTCCTGTAGTGATTTTTATAGTGCTGCTCTGCTGGCAGTGTGTTCTCTCAGCTTTTGTCTGTCTAAAGAGTTTTATTGACTTTGTTTTTGAAGGATACTTCCACTGAATATAGAATTCTAGATTGCCAGGTTTTTTTTTTCACACTTGAAATGTATCATTCTGTTGTCTTCTAGCTTGCATAAATTATGACAAGAAGTTTATGATTATTTTTGTCTTTGCTCCTTATTATATTAAGTCTTTCTCAACCCGATTTTTGAATTTTTATTCTATCTTTTGTCTTAGAATGGTGATGATGGTGGTGGTGTTGTTGATGATTGTGGTAATGGTGATGGAGATGATGTTGATGGTGGTGGTGATGGTGGTGATGATGATGGTGTGATGATGGTGATCGTGGTGATGGTGGTGGTGATGATGAGGGTGATAGTGGTGGTAATGATGATTGTGGTAATGGTGGTGGAGATGATGATGGTGGTGGTGATAGAGGTGTGATGATGGTGGTGTTGGTGATGGTGGTGGTGGTGATGGTGGTGATGATGATGGTGTGATGATGGTGATCATGGTGATGGTGGTGGTAATGATGATTG